>JAJLTL010000009.1:0-156490 GCA_030568135.1 Vanderwaltozyma yarrowii
AAAAGCGCTAAACCCCCCGGGGGTTGGGGGACTTTTAAAGTCCCCGCCATGCCTAGTGTGTGACCACACTTCGTAGAAGCAACGTTTTTGCTTCTTTTTGGTAAAAAGAAGTAGTGTATGTGGTAATAATGTATAGTATTATATGGTATAGTGTATAGTGTATATAGTGGTGTATGTACTAGAATTTTTCCTGTATTATTGTTTTCTGTTCTTCTGTGAGTGATGTTGGGTAGGAGATGTTGTATTTGACTAGTAAGTCGCCCCTTGTGCCTGGTTTTTTCACAATGGGCATGCCCTGTCCGGGATACGTGACTGTGTCGTTGGGTTGTACCGGGTGTGTTCTCGAGATGGGCAGTGTCTTGTTGTCGATTGTGTGAATTGTTTTGTTGAATCCCACCAGAGACTCTTTGAATGTCAAGGGCAAGTGGTATACCAGATTGTCGTTGTCTCTTTGGAAACGGTCGTTGTGTTTCTGCTTTAGTATGAATTGCAATGTCTTGCGTCCGCCTGTGGCTGGATTGTAGTCACCTTGGTTCTTGAACGTTATCTTTGTGCCTTCTTTCCATCCCGGTTTCAAGTTTATATTGATTTGGAATTTTTCAATGCCACCGTGGGCGTCTTTCCTGCTCACTTTGAAAGTCTTTTGTTTACCAATGAACAGATCTTCTAGACTTACTGGCAAATCTACACTGACAATCTCTTCTTGTGGTTCCATGCCGCCGCCACCGCCGCCAGGCATACTCGTCGTCGTATCATACCTGGCTCTCCTTCTTGGTGGCGAACTGGACGTGCTACCGGTTCTGAACCCACCGCCTGGCATACCCCCTGGTATACCGCCAGTACTGCTGAAACTAAATGTACTACCACCAGCACTACCATCGTCGTCGGCGGCTCCTCCAAATGGGGAATTCCCACCAAAAAATTGGGAAAATATATTAAATGCATCTTCATTACTGAAATTATGTGTAAACCCTGCTCCGCTTGGCATACCACCAGTAGGCATACCACCGGCAAATCCACTTGGCATACCACCACCACCACCACCACCAGTCTCCGCACTACTGAATTGTGGTCCACCACTTCTGGCTGCTTCTAAACCATATTGATCATATATACTTCTCTTGTCTTTGTCACTTAATATTTCAAATGCTTCAGAAATTTCTTTAAATTTTTCTGTGTCACCTGTAGGTTTATCCGGATGATATTTTAATGCTTGCTTCCTATACCCTTTTTTAATCTCAGTTTCATCAGATGTACTAGAAACACCTAATAAATCATATAATTTTGTATCTTTTACCATCTTATTGTATTGTATTGTATTGTATCCCTTAATTTATTATCAAAATATTAATTAATCAATTAATTCATATAAACACTTTTTCAATTGCGAAAATAATATTTTAAAATATATATACAGATGTAATACTCTCTTATATATATGTGTATGTGTGTATGTGTGTATGTATATATATGTGCATGTATAATGGGGTCATCCCCCCCCATCCCCCATCCCTTTGTCATTTTTTCAATCGCAAAATTGACATCTCCTTACTACATTATTTCGCATCGGGTAATTATTGAAAACCTTTAAATTCTGGAAAGTTCCAGAAACTTCTAGAATTAAATAAAATCTATTTGATAAAAATAAAAAATATACTAGAATAATTATAATAATAATAATAATAACATCTATACAAAACACACACACACACACACACACACACAATCAAACAATCCATATTCGTGATTTGTTTGGAATGTCCGTTATACTGGTTTCAGCAGGTTATGATCATACTATTAGATTTTGGGAAGCATTAACTGGAGTTTGTTCAAGAACTATTCAACATTCAGATTCTCAAGTTAATAGACTAGAAATAACAAATGATAAAAAACTATTGGCCGCTGCAGGTTCGCAGAATGTTAGATTGTACGACATTAACACTACAAATCCAAATCCAATAGCTTCTTTTGAAGGACATCGTGGTAATGTAACATCTGTAAGCTTTCAACAAGATAATAAATGGATGGTTACTTCAAGTGAAGATGGTACTATAAAAGTTTGGGACGTTAGATCACCCTCGGTACCAAGAACATATAAACACAACGCTCCAGTGAATGAAGTTACTATACATCCAAATCAAGGTGAATTAATCTCTTGTGATAGAGATGGTAATATACGTATTTGGGATCTTGGTGAAAATCAATGTACACATCAATTAACTCCAGAAGATGATACTCCCGTTCAATCATTATCATTAGCAAGTGATGGGTCAATGTTAGTCGCAGCAAATAGTAAAGGGAATTGTTACGTTTGGGAAATGCCAAATAGAACAGATGCATCAAATTTAAAACCTGTAACAAAATTTAAAGCACATGATTCTTATATAACAAGAATATTATTATCATCAGATGTAAAATATTTATCTACTTGTTCTGCTGATCATACGGCAAGAGTTTGGTCAGTAGATGATAATTTTCAACTAGAGACAACTTTAGATCGTCATCAAAGATGGGTATGGGATTGTGCATTTTCTGCTGATAGTGCATATTTAATAACAGCATCATCAGATCATTATGTAAGGTTATGGGATTTATCAACAAGGGAAATTGTAAGACAATATAGTGGGCACCATAAAGGTGCTGTTTGTGTAGCATTAAATGATGTTTGATTTTTATATATATTATATGTATTGAACAAATTGGAAAAAAAAAAATATTATATGAAAAGAAAATAAAATAAAAGAAGAGTATTGAAACTCCTATGTGTATAGTCTAATATTATAAAGGTTTTATATTGTATAGTAATAATATTATCATGATCATTATTTTTTTTCTAGTGGTTTTTTTTGACAAATCATTGAAATCAATATTATTTTTTGCATTTTGATCGTTTATATGGGGAATGTGAAAAATTTCAAAATGTAAACAAAGGAATGATGAGCTTATTAATGAAAGTCATAAAAAATTAAATATCAGGTACACATTTGGAATAATTATACAATATACTTACTTTAGAATTGATAATAAGGTGTATCATCATTGGATTTCCAACTTTTGTACCATGACCTCACACAATTTTTTGAATCTTGATGATCAGATCAATAATAACAAAAATTCAAACAAAAACAATGATGATAAACAGAATTTGAAAATTAAACTTTTCGAAAATTTGATCCAATATCATCTTAAAAATGAACAATGGGTAAATGATAGAACTGCCAATGAATGGATTAATAAAGTTTTTGTTAATTCTGCAAATTATGAAGGATATGATGAATTCATTTGGGGAAAATTCTTCATTATAGTTTATAAAGATCCCAAATCAAAAAAAATAAGCTCTATAATAATAGATAAAACAGGTGGAACACATTTTAATTCAATAGATATATCCAATAAATCAAGATTCTATCCAGCTATTGAGAATTTAGACGAGGAAGACAAGAAATCAAAAGTCAAAAGATGCATAGCCGTTTCTTTATTGAAGAAATACTCACAGGCAACTCAAGAAGAAATTGAGTTATTGAAATCAAATAATTCGATACCAAATAATTCGGTACCATATAGTTATGATCCTATACATGTTGGTAATTTGGTTAAACGATGCAAATTAGTTACATCATGTACACCTGAAAATATTGGTAAAAATCTCATTTCATTAGGCTACTTACAACCAAGATTTGTACAATCAGCAATATTGGATGTTATTTATCAAAATAAAGAACAATTACAAGAAACAAATAATAAGCTTATAAATAATTTAGGTGAACAGTTGGTACACTTATTTGATCCATTAGCTGAATATTCTCCTGAGGAAACTCAAGAAGTATACGTTCCTCCTACTAAATCATATAATGTGGAAGAAACAAAAATCCACCTTTCTATGGAGGACGAATCAGAATTAGTCCAATCGATATGTAAGGAATTATTGAATGTACAAATAAAATTTTCTTCCAGTTTAGTAGATTTTTTACAAAATTTCCTTATTCCTTTGAGAAGCAAAGTTTTATCTGATGAAATTGAAGGAATGTCAATGCTTAAACTGAATCGATTATTTCCTCCAACTATTGATGAAGTTACTAGAGTAAACTGTATGTTGACTGAATCTTTAAAAGTATCGTCACCTTGTGGTGCATTAGAAATGTTAAAAGCATGTAACATCAATATTCCAAATTTTTATAAAGCATACATACGACATGAAGCAGCGACTCAGAATTTCAATAAAGATATTAAGTTGTTCTTAAGAAAATTTAATAATAAAATTAATTTATCTGGGTTCAATACAGAAATGAAAATCGAAACTATAATAAAAGGTCCGCAAGATAAATTGCTAAAGTTAAAACTTATAATCGACAGGTTATGGAGATCAAGAAACTGGGGAGATGACATGAATGAAGCTCGTTTGTTTTATGAAAATATTATTTATACTATAAATTCTTTTGGTAATTTAAAAGAGCCAATGAGTTCTCATAAGACCAGAGTATTTACACCTACAGGGAAAATATTAACAGAACTAGCAAAAGGATGGCCTGTAGAACTGCAAGGTAAATGGCTAAATAGGAGAGTGGTTGGTGTTTTTGACGTTTCAAATGTCACTTATTGTAATAAACGAGGGTTGCTTGTCATATTTAGTGACTATATTATCCTTTTGGATATTGCTGAAGTAGAAAAGTACTATTCTCCAGGGTCGAAAAAACCCTCAATCGCAGACGTTTTAATGAATTCCTTAGTAAATGATGCTGCCTTACCAAATATATTTCCAAAACTTGTAGTTAGAAATTCGTTCGCAGTTGAAAATATTTCAGTGTCTACATATAATGAAAACCTTCTACGGATAGATGCTCTTGATCATCCAAAATTAACGTCATTGATGTTAAATATAATGTCAAACTCAACAACAGCAAATGACTTGGAAATCCTGATTACCAAAGCAAAAATACTAGGGAAAAGTACTGGTTTCCATTTATTCAAGAATGTTAAACGAAATTTTCAATTGTATTCAACTGTACATGAAATAGAAGCATATAATACAGAAAGAGTAAAATCTAAGTTCACATTATTCTTAAATATGCCGCCTTCAAGGGAATTACAGAAACAGCATAACTTACAGACAGCAATGTTTGTCTCATTGGTAGATGTCGCAGGAAAGGAAATGATAAAACTTGATGTATTAAATCATGAACAAACAATATATTCTACAACAATTAACCCTAAACGTTTATCATCACAATTGATATTTCAGCTATCCTTTGATATACCAATGTATTTATCTTCAGTTTATTCATTTTCATTGAAAAATATTTTAGATGTTAGTACGAAGATGTTGAAAGGTATTAGAGCCTCTCCAATTAGTGATATTTCTAAAAATGATGATAAGCAACTAGAGAAATGTCAAACAACAACCAATGAAAATATAGAAAATCTGAAAAGTTCGTCATTTAGCTCTATAACAACGTTTAGAAGCTACGCTAGTGATCTTCAGAATTCTAGGAATGTCAATATTAAAAACAAAAGTGCACAAAATAATATACAACAAAAGATTAGCCCTAAAGTTTCTAATCAAAATCATTATAAAGAGAAAGAAAATTCACTTACAGTTAAAAAGAATAGAACTATTACAAATAAGGAAAAAAGATCCAGTGTATCGAGTTTCATAAAAAATATTTTTTCCATTACAGATAATGTACCGAAAGATAATAAAACTGCTAAGACTATTAGTGAACCAAAAATAATCAAGGATAAAAATAATATATTAGGATCACAAAATATGGAATTTAAGAACAATATAGGTATTGAAACAGAAAATGGTAGTGTAATTTCAGGATTAAACAAATTGGTGGTAAATTCTAACGAGAAATCGACTTCCAAAGAATCATCCAGTAATTCAACTAATGATCAAACATCCAATAACAATCATTCGATCAAAAAGCAAATTGAAACTCCAACAGGAACTATGTCAGATAAAGATTCGAGTATTTTAAAACGTGAAAGCCAAGTTTTTAATACGGATTTGTTTGGCGATTTTATTTCAAATCCGATTGAAGAGGGCCATATTCGTCAAGATAGTATTAAGGATAATTCAGTAGTTATAACAAGCCAGGAAATAGGCCAACACCAACAAAGTGACGAAGAAGAAGTAGTTAAGACCGATCATATACTGAAAGATATAACTCTGAATAATGAAGCTGATGGTATAACAAAATATTCAACAGAAAAATTGATAATAAATTCCGAATATTTTCGAAAAGATAGTATTTTCCCACAAATTCCTCTAATCGTCAAAAAAGAAGAAATATTAACTATGAGTTCATCGTTCCAAAAATTGGCAGAAGAAACAGATTTAGTGCTTGATGACTTTGATATCAAATATAATTGGGAAGCACTTAATAATAGGACAACAATGTCTCAACCTGTAATGCATACATACGCTTCCCACACGGACAATAATGTAGTAAATTGAGTATAGTACTATATAAGATATTCTTGAGAATTATTTTATTCTTTTTTTTAACTATGATATATAATACTTGTATATATATAAAACTACAACATTTTTTTAGAAATATTTGATAATTATGATATTAATAATTAAGCGATGGCTTATTCTTGTTTCCCGTAAGAAATATCTAAATCACAGCCACCGTAATTATAATTATTTAATCTATCAATGCAAACTTCAGCATCATTAACATTTAGATATTCTATGACGGCAACACCGGTTGGTGTACCTTTTTGATCATACTTTAATTCGGCATTTTTTAGATTTCCGATTGTTCCAAATAAATCGTGTAAATCAGTTTTTGCTGTCGAAAATGGTAGGTTACTACAGTAAATCAAAGGACTTGGATCACCACCACCGATGATGCCTTCAGTAAAATCAGAAGACATATTATCATTTAGAGCAACATTATCATTTACAGTATTATTATTATTATTATTATTATTATCATCATCACGTTCAATATTATCAGATTGACTTGCATATTCGTTATCGTCAATAACAATATCATTGTTTTCATCATTATCACTATTATTCATAATATCTTCATTAGTTCCTATTCTGTTATTAAGGTTGTTTGAACGGCTCTCTCTTACATCTAATATTCTACCTTCTAATTCATAACCATTATATCTTTCGATGGACCTTTCCATTGATTCTATGTCAGCCAGTATAACTGTACCAAACCCTTTGGAATAGCCATCACGATTTAATTCGACATCAGCCCTTAAAACGTCACCACATTCTTTGAACATATCTTTTAATGCTTGCCAATTGATTGAGTAAGGTAAATTGCCAACAAATATTTCAAAACTTTGTTGCCTACGTTGTTGTGGATGACGAAGATCATTTGTATATTCTCTTGATTCGTTTTGATTTCTTGAATCTCTTTGTGAGTTTCTTTTACGTTGATTGTTAGCTTCTTCTGGTGGTGGATTATCTTGTCTAACAAAAATTTGACGATCAAAAAGATATGAGCTATCAAATTTACTAATTGCATCATCTACATCATCCTGATTTGTAAATTCAACAGTACCCATACCTCTATGATGACCTCTTGATGTAATAATATCAGCACGAACAACTTCACCGATGACAGAGAAATGGTCTTTTAAATCATCTGGAGTACAAGTATATGTTAAGTTACCAACAAAAATAGAATTTGCGTAATTTCTGTTAACTTTTTCATCATATGTACTGTCTAAATCTTTATCTAATACTGGACCATAATCGCCTCTTGCACGATTATTATTATAATTATAATCATAACCATTATCATAATCACTACTATAGTTATTATTTCTGTAACCAAATCCTCTTCCACCGAATCTTCTTGGTCCATTATTATCTCTGTTATTATATCTATTATTTCTCATTGAGTTGAATCCATTCCCTCTTCTTCTATCATTACCACGATAGTCATCTCTTTGATAGTCATCATTATTACGATTGCTCATTTCTCTACGATCTCCGTATCTACTTTGAGAGTAATCATTTCTTGGACGACCATTGTAGTCACCTCTACTACTACTACTATTATTATAACGATCTCTGCGTGCAGGAGATCTGGACCTACTACGTCTAGTATTTTGACTATTTGTCTATTATAAAATTAAAATAAAATAAAATGTTTAAAAACATTTTTTAAATAAAATATTGTTAGTAAAGGCCAAAGACGACAATTTGCATATATTTAAGCATATCAAATGACATATTGTAACATACATATTCTGAATCAGACATTGTTATGCAGTTGGGTTTCTATTTCAATATATTCAATATATTAAATTGTACTAAAAATCCACTTTTAGAAACATAAATATGTTCTTCAGTTCTTTTATTTTCCTATGGACCCACTTCAATAATTTTCTTTTTTCACTCGTTTTCCAAATAAACTCATGACATTTCGTCATAATATACGATGCACAAACAACGATAAAAAAAAGAGCAGAAGAATTCAGACTTCAATTCAATTCAATTCAATTCAGCCAGTGATAATTTAACTATCCATTAATAAAAAAATTAACAACTGATGACCTCCCTTCATCTGTTTGGTTTCTTCCATCTTTTTTTTAATTTCCATATGCTTTTACGATTGCTTATTACAAAATATACACACAGAAACTCCCCTCACAGTAAATGTCTTTCATTACAATAGTTAGTAAACATATTAATACAACACATGTCACAAATATCTAACATACTACTTACACTACTTCTTTTTAAAAAAAGAAGCAAAAACAGTTCTTCTACGAAGTGCTAAAACGGTTGTTATACAAAGTACAGTACTAGTGCCCATATGCATGTGAATATGTGTTGTGAACGTATCTGTGTGTCGCAACGTACACACTGTTCTTTGTTATTCTATACATATGGTATACTCTAATACAAATACTCCATATAACTCCTTTACTCTATTAAAAACATAAAACACAACACAATAAAGTGACATGTAAAAGTAATCTAATGTTCTCATACTCTCCTCCCTTATATACAATTTTCCTTTCCAAGTACCCCTGAATTTGCCACCCAAGGATTTGCATAAAGTTATATTAGATTTCAATTTCATTACACAAAATCAAAACAAAAGATCCCTTTCAATTTAATTTAGCCGCCCATCATGATTTCAAGTTCACCCTCACGTTTCACGAACATCACATGACCACAACTATTCCGTAAAAATTGATAAAAATTTTAAAATTATAAAATTGGAAACAATTCGGAAAACACAGCAATTGTTAAAGCAAAATTTCCCAATCGGGAAAGAAGAGACAAAAACAAGTAATAAGTAAAAAATTCTTACATCATCACCTCGCTCGAGAAAGAAAAAAAACAAAAAAAGAGACAACAAGTAAAAAAAAAAAAAAAAAAAGAAAAAAATAAAAAAGACAAGAAAAATGCTCGAGGAAGAAAGCCACAGTTTATCTAGCACTTGGACTAAAAAGGAAAGACCATCGATGAAAAAAGTTGCTAATGTTCCTAAAAGAGAAATAAAGCCACATTCTTTGAAAATTTATTTATTTCACAATAACATGTGCTTTTTCTTTTGTTATACAACTATTTTATTTTATTTTATTTACAGATTAATTGAAATTAATTGAAATTATATATATTATTATTATTATCAAAAGCCACACTTTCATATTTTTGACAGCCCATTTACAAAGAGAAAGAAAACTTTCATCTTACACAAAGGTGGATGGATGAATAGATGAATAGATAGATATTGAACTGATAGTAATAGTAATTAGAATTAATATATCCGAAATATCATCAACAAAGAAAGAAAAAAAAGCCATAATAAATTATAATTTGAATATGAAAATTTTTCATTGATTTAATTCATTTGGTATATAAAGGAATTATCAATTCTATTTGTATAATCTTGAAATCTCTTCAAGTACCTTATTTTGTCAATAATATTTGTCCTATTTTTTGTTATTTATTTAGTTCAATTATTAATTTCTCTCTTTTAACATAAAAATAAAATAACCACTACATAGCTAATATACTATAATATATATACACAATGGCTGGTACTTTTTTATTTACTTCAGAATCTGTTGGTGAAGGTCACCCAGATAAGATTTGTGATCAAGTCTCTGATGCTATCTTAGATGCTTGTTTAGCTGAAGATCCATTATCAAAAGTTGCATGTGAAACTGCTGCTAAAACTGGTATGATTATGGTTTTTGGTGAAATTACTACCAATGCTAAATTAGATTACCAAAAAATTGTTAGAGATACCATTAAGAAGATTGGTTATGATGATTCTAACAAAGGTTTTGATTACAAAACTTGTAACGTTTTAGTTGCCATTGAACAACAATCTCCAGATATTGCTCAAGGTTTACATTTAACTCAAGCTTTAGAAGAATTAGGTGCTGGTGATCAAGGTATTATGTTCGGTTATGCTACTGATGAAACTCCAGAAGGTTTACCATTAACCATTTTATTGGCTCATAAATTGAACATGGCTATGGCTGATGCTAGAAGAGATGGTTCTTTAGCTTGGTTAAGACCAGATACCAAGACTCAAGTCACCATTGAATACAAAGATGACCACGGTAGATGGGTTCCACAAAGAATCGACACCGTTGTTGTCTCTGCTCAACATGCTGACGAAATCTCCACTGAAGATTTAAGAGCTTTGATTAAATCTGAAATTGTCGAAAAAGTTTGTCCAGCTGATATGTTAGATGAAAACACCAAATATTACATTCAACCATCTGGTAGATTCGTTATCGGTGGTCCACAAGGTGATGCTGGTTTAACTGGTAGAAAGATTATTGTCGATGCTTACGGTGGTGCTTCCGCTGTTGGTGGTGGTGCTTTCTCTGGTAAAGATTACTCTAAAGTCGATCGTTCTGCTGCTTACGCCGCTAGATGGGTTGCTAAATCTTTATTAGCTGCTGGTTTATGTAAGAGAGTTGAAGTTCAATTCTCTTACGCTATCGGTGTTGCTGAACCATTATCTTTACATGTTGATACTTATGGTACTGCTGACAGATCTGATGAAGAAATTATTGCTATCATCAAGAAGAACTTCGATTTAAGACCAGGTGTTTTAGTCAGAGATTTAGACTTGGCTAGACCAATCTACTTACCAACTGCTTCTTACGGTCATTTCACGAACCAAGAATATCCATGGGAAAAGCCTAAGACTTTAGAATTATAAGAAACATATTCTTTATAATGAAAAAGTTTTTTATTTTACTACCCATTTTATCACAACAACTACAATTAATAACATACTGACAAGTATTTTCCTTAATTTATCTCAATTAATTTAAAAGTATTTTGTTATTTTGTTTTATTTCGCATTATGATTCGTTATTAAAGGTTGTACATTTTTATGTTATTTGTAAATATTCATTTGATAATCTAAAATATACAACGTTTTAAACAAAACAAACAAACCTAATAGATTTTTATCATTATACAAATTTTAAATTTTTACAATTTATAAAATAAATTAACTGAATATTCAAATGTTCTAAGAAGAATTATAGAAAAGAAAAAAAATTGTACAAGCATGCATTATCATTATTGTCGTTAGATTAATTAACAAAAATGTGTATAATCGTAATTATATGTATATTATATTATAATTAATAAAAAAAAGATACTAAAAATCAACGTTTATCTTATTTATTACACTATATATTTATTCTAGAGAGTTTAATATATCTAAAGCTTTAACCAACTCATCTTTGGCTGTTGGCAAATCTTCATAGTTCAAGGCACTAATTGCGTATTTAGCCAATTTTTGTATTTGTTCTATTTTGGATGATTTGTCCATCATTGCATATAAGTCTTCCTTTTTGTATTCGACTTTATCTTCATGGACATGTTCCTGTTTTTTCTCAAGTGGTTCTTCTTCCTGTTCTAGAGGTTCGGGTTCTTCCTCATCGGTACCATCAAGAAATGCAGGTACTGATGATGTAGGTTTAAACTCAGGAACTTTTGGTAATTCAAAGTTTGGAAAATTGTCATTTTCATTACCTTCATCATCGATATTTTCTAATGCATTTTCATCATCTGCACGTCCTTCTTGTTCTAATGCTTCTGCTCTTGCAATAAGATTTTTGATTTCTTCTTCAGTTGGAGGTTTTTGATAATCTATGTATTCGCTTGATTCGGATGCCTTTTTTGTATCTAAATCACTTTCTTCCCCTTTGTCTTCTTCTTCTTCAGAAATATTCAAATGCCCTGATTTGGCCTTTTCAACCAATGCATTAACTTCATCATCTTCAGTATTCTGTTTAGTGGTATCGTCATTGACATGTTCATTTCCTTCATCGTCTGCATCGCTATCAATAAAATTGGAATAATCTAGCTGATTAGTGGTAGTATCATCCACTTTGTTCTCCTCTTTTGATTTTTCTTCAGTATTGACTGCACCTCCGATTTCATTTTTAGCCAATTTGTTTAGGTAAATTTTACAATATTTTATTTTCTTCTTTAATGCATCCTCTGTAGTAGAATTTTCATTCCATAGATGTAGAATACAACTGAACAAATCTATACTACACCATAGTCCTCTTCTTAAATCGTTGTCCCATGGACCTTCTTTCAATTGTTGTAATTTCCCATTGTAAAGAGACATAGTGAAATTCAATATATATATCTTAGCCTTACTTTGATCATTTAGTAATATTTTCAAAGATTCTGTATCTTCAGTAGTATCAGAAAGTATTTGAGTCTTAAAGCTTTCAATAGAATCCAACAGTTCAGTTGCAATCTTTGTAAGTTCATCTGATCTATCCTCTATAGATAAAATTTCTTCTACAGCGTATAATCTCAAATAATAACCAATGATATTCAAACCAGCAAGGTCAAAATCATTGGCAGTTGCTACTACCCTCAAAATATCTCTTTGATCGCTCATTTATTCACCTTGCTTCTATATATTTCATACAATCAACATCTAGATATCACCAAGTATTTCAAGGTGTTCCCTGTTTTTTTAACATTCTAATATTTTATCAAATTTATTCCCGCCGTACTAGCAGAATTTAATCATTAAGTATATATTTGAATAAAGATAATTAAAAGAATGTTCATCAGTTTTAAAAGGTATGAAGCACATACGTTAAGATAGTTATATAATTAAGTAATAGAAATATGAATTTATTTAGTGAGTCTTTTTTTATTGGATATGAATGAATTCTGAATAATAAAAAATTGATAGGATATTGTGGTTTAGCCAAAAATAAAAAAAATACTCCAAGAAATGCTATTCTGTAAAATGGAATAAAAGAGAATTGAATAGAATTTCTTGTAAAAGTGTATGCGAACTTATGTTTATTTAGTTGGTTTTTTCCAGAAATATTGTTTATGAGTTCTTCTACATGATCTTAAACCTGTTCTACCACCTTTCAATGAAGATACCATACTTCTTCTTTCTTGATCTGGATCATTTTCCAAATCGTAGTAGTATTCTTCATCCAATGGTTTTCCAGCAGCATCTTTACCTTGACGATAAATGACACCAATGCATAGTTCAGTTGATAATAAAGCACGTAATTCTGTCTTGTTCAATTGATTTGTCTTTGAGTTAACTGTAAGTAATTGTGATAATGGTGTTTGTTGTACATTAGCGAAAGCAAGATGATTTGCCAAGACATGTTTCAATTCTTCGCAATCGATACCTTTATTTAACATTGATTCCATAATGTCTTCATTTGATTGTTTTGGTGATTCTGAAGTATTAGCAGATTTAATACTTTTATGTTTATGATGAGGATCTTTCTTTCTTGGTGAAGGAGTATTTAATTTATGACGACGATTTTCATTAGTTTCGAAAGCTTTTAGTTTCAATGGTTCATCAGGTATTGGGGAATCGTGTAATTTATTATGGAAAATGTCTATTTTAGTTTTAATTGGTGTTCTTGGTGTACCCATATCAAAAGATACCTGTGGAGTAATTTTATTTAAAGAAGGAGTGTTTGTAAATTTTTCATCATTAATTGAAGTTAAATCAGATAATGAATCGTTAATTTCTTTTCCTTGTAACAATTCAGTCAATTCATCTTCTGTATCAACTTCATTATGTAATTGTTTCATTGATATAATTGTTTCTGCTTGTCTAAAATCTATGATTGTATCTTTAATGAATGGCATCAAAACAGTTTCACCTTTTAACAATACGAATGATGTTAAATCTGTAGATTTGACAACCTCTTTTGTTGAATTTTGAATTAAATTTGTTGTTAATTCAAAAACATTTTCATCTGAATTATGTTTAAATAAATTACATTTTAATTTACGTGGTAATATAACGATTAATCCATTTGTACCAACACATTCTAGTTTAATTTGATTCTTATTGTTCATGTATGTGATATAAGCATGTTTCCTTGAAATGTTTTTTTTGCTTGGTAATATAATATCACAAAATTTTTTTTGACGACCAATAACCATACGAGAAGATCCACTTGGATCCAGTTCTATATTAATCAAAGCACTGTTATTATGAGAAGTAGATG
The DNA here is from genome assembly GCA_030568135.1 of Vanderwaltozyma yarrowii. Lineage (NCBI taxonomy): Eukaryota > Fungi > Ascomycota > Saccharomycetes > Saccharomycetales > Saccharomycetaceae > Vanderwaltozyma > Vanderwaltozyma yarrowii. Next base: position 14,488 of record JAJLTL010000009.1, read on the forward strand.
GTTTGTCAATAGTTTGGATATGTTCTTGTTCTTCTTCTTCAGCGGCAGAAATAGCAGCGGCTACATCACCTCTTATTGGGGAGGAAGATCTGCCTGTACTGGAAGAAGGATTTGGAGTTGGGAAATCTACATCTCTTGAATTCATTAACAAATATTTTAACTGTTGAGGACGAGCAGAATGGGAAGTCATGAACATAGCATTGTCTGAGGAAGGCTCATTGAAAGGGTCATCTTCGTGGTCCTCTTGATAATGAGTTGCATGTGCAACTGGGGAAGATGGAAGAAATGACATATATACTTTTGTATTACTAACCGTACCGATGTTGTTGTGTTTTATAGTCTTATGAAGAAATCCAAAATTTATACTTATAAAAATATCACTAATATACACTTATATTATATACTTGTATTATATTAAAATACGTTATAGCAAAAAGTATTACAAATATTTTTTTTTCACTAATAAGATTGTTATTATTCAAATAAATTTCAAAGATACATTACATTATATCTATGACAATGAAAATAAAAAATAATTTTTGGCGTTTTCGTGTCACCCCCCCTTTGTCAATTTCGAGATGACTGTTTTTGCGTTTCAACACCCCAACACCAACTGATTTGCAGAAGACTGTTATTTCCATCGGTACACCTTAGAACGGAGTAACTTTTTTTTAATTTTTAAAAATATTTTTAATTTTTCATTTCCGTTTTGTTTGGCAAAATTGTTTTTTTTCAAATTCGAAAGTTCAAATTTCATTTTATCCCACACCCCCGCAATGGAACACCGTACAAAGAGAAACTTTCTCCTTTCCCTCGCTAGCTCATCATTGGCTCCAGCTAACATTTCCCTTCCACTGGGGGGGAGTATCATTTTGCCACCGGCAGCCTCCTTCACTAGCCTCACACTTTCTCACTAGCTCTCCCCCCCGTAGCCAGGTAAACGTGTGCTCCTCCTTTGTAATTTTTCACCTCATTGCAATTCTGGAAAGGTAAATTCTCACTATCATCGCTGTAATATGAAATTTATTTCTTCTATTCAGTTTTGATGATTCTTTGCAATGAAGATGTAATCAATAAACCTATTCTATTCAATGCTTCTCAATCCCATTTGTATTTGAAAAAATTATCAATATTATATATTTAAATATAGTAGTTATAATTTTAACTATTGTTTTTATTACTATATTCCAATCTCAGGACAACTACACAAATAAACATATAAGCAAAGATGGGTAGTATGTAATAGAATTAATTAATTATTTCCAATGAATTTAAAAAAGGTTTCAACAGTTTTCATGATTGCATAACAAACACTTCAAGGATTATAAAAAATAATAATAATGAAGATGAGATTTTAATCAAATATCAATGAGTAATATCAACAATGTTTTCTTTCCTCTATCGGTAGTGTGATAATGAAAGATGGGATTGAATAAATATACAAGAATACGGAAAATATATATGTATCCTATAGGATACATATCAATAATAAGAATTATAAACTTTTCTGATCAACGATACAAGAAGTACTATTGAAACTGTATATGCACAGTTGTGTGGATTAAATAGATGGGTTCTATTATAATGTTGAAGTGGTATATATATTTTCACAAAATATATTGAACACATATTTTCATATGATAATAGCCAACCGTTTACTGTCTACACTTTCTCATGATAATCGATATTTTTTATCGAAAGCTAATTAACCTATACCAAGTTCATTTTTTTTTTGAATATAAATTTTTTTTTACTAACGAATTATTAAAATATATTCATTTATATTTTTCATTTTTAAATAGAGGGTACTCCTTCATTCGGTAAACGTCACAACAAATCTCATACTTTATGTAACAGATGTGGTCGTCGTTCATTCCATGTTCAAAAGAAAACCTGTTCCGCTTGTGGTTATCCAGCTGCTAAGACCAGATCTTACAACTGGGGTGCTAAGGCTAAGAGAAGACATACCACTGGTACCGGTAGAATGCAATACTTGAAACATGTTTCAAGAAGATTCAAGAACGGTTTCCAAACTGGTACTCCAAAATCTGCTTCTGCTTAATTTCTCATTTAAAAGATACAAACAAATTAAAATATACTATTAATATTAAATAATATGTATTTTTATTTATCTTTTTAATAAAAAACACAAACTGATTTATAATTTCATATTATTTTTTGTTCTTTTTTATAATTATATAGGTGATGTACAAGTAAGTAATAATATATTACAATAAATATCATTATTTTAACAAACTAACAAAAATTATTCATATTGAAATGGTTTTCAAGATATTTCATTATTTTATGTGTATGCAATTTTATGTGTGAATGTGTACGTATGTACTTATATATATATATATATATATATATGTAGCTATATTTTTATAAACCCATCGCTAGATATAATGAATCTATATCTTCCATGGAAGTCAAAATATCTAATTTTGACTCTAATATATTTCTAGCCATTTCTTGATATATTTCATCATATTTTATCTGCATTATCCTAGGACATCTCTCATTAGCTTCTTTTTTCAATTCTTTACCGATATAGTCTGGCATATCTTCCATTGCATCATCATAATATGATATTTGATCACTCAATGTCATTTCATATAATTTATCAATCAACTGTCTATGGTTCTGTAATTCATCATTTTTTGTTTCTTCCACTTGAGATACAATTATTCTCCATAATGACATTACTAATTCGCTTTCAATATCCTTAATTTGCTGTTGTCCCAGTTTAGATTGATGATTTGTCCATAATGTATATATTATTGTTAAAATATGCTCAATTAAATGACATCTAAAATTTAAATTTAATGAAATCTGTCCAATATATCTTTCAATCATGAATTTTTGTTCTTTCGACATAAATTTTGTCAGTTGGATCAATAGCTCACTATTTATTATATCTTGATCATCTGGATATATTATTAAAAGGTTATCAATCAATGATAATATTTCATCTTTTGCTTGTAAAAACCATCTTTCCAATTCATTATTACTGTCAAAATCATTCACAAGATCTGGTATATCATCCTTGGAAATCACTTTCGGTATACTTTGTAACTTATCTTTATCAATTAATTTTGAAATAAATTTTGAAATGCTATTTGTACCAATATTTCTTATTAAACCGTAACAATCATGATATTTTGATAAATATAATGCATTGTAGTTATTAGAATGCAAATCTTGATTATTAATTTCTTTATTTAGTATATTGTACAGTCTTGTAATGCAGTCTCTCCACCATTTAGATTCGATTAATTGTAAAGATTGTGAAGAGGTCGTTACTGCCATTGTTGATAATAAATTTAAAATCTCTATAGTATTAAAAATCACATTAACAATTGGTTTAAATGACATTGTAACGGCTAATTTATAAATCTGCTCTATTGCAAGTAAAACTTCATTATCAAAAAATTCTTGTAATACTTTATTTGAATGTGATTGTAATATCCTCAATGTATTTTCCAACATATCGAATGAATATAATACGACCAGTGTATCAATAAGCTCGTATTGGAAAATCTGTGGTTCGACATTTAATTCTAGTGGTGAATCATGTAATGCTTGTTTTAAAATATGTTGATATTTTTTAATTAGGTCACAAGTGAAATGGAATAAATCTTTTAATGCTAATTTATGGACAGCACTTGGTCTAAAGATTATTATTTGATGCATTAAAATTACTAAAAAAGGTACTGCTAAATTTGATTCTCTTTTATGTAATGAAATTTCTTTTATTAACGCAGCGATGTATTCTAATAAACAATCGATGAATTTATCTAAAGTAAAACTTTTTTTACATTTCAATAATAATTGAACTATTGATTTCCCTATTGATTCACCTTTAAGGATGTAAAAAGATTTATATTGAAATCTATCTATATGATCAAATTTCAATCTGTTTAGAAGTTCAATAGTCGTTATATCTACACCAGGGATTTTATGCAACATCAGGGAATCGAAAAACAGACTTGTTTCATCAGGGGTGACCCTCGTTAAATTTATTGGTAAATAATTTTTCTTCTGTATTGGTGTTTGTAACATTGCATCTACAATTTTTCTTTTCTTTAAGATTGGAGAAGTTGGAGCAGTAGTTACAGATGTATCATTACTGGTGGATGCTGTTGTGATTACAGTAGAAGTATCAGGAGTATCCGATCTAGTTATTGGTTTATTTTTATTGTTTGATATTAACCTTTTTGATTCTAAAGATAAGAATTTATTTTCATCTTGTAAATATTGAATTTCTCTTTTTAAAGTTTCAAGTTCAATCTTATGATTATTTTCAATACTATTATTACTATTCAATAATAATTTTTTCTCTTGTTGTCTATCATTATTTAATAAATTTATCTTATCACGTAACATACTAGCTTCACCTTGAGCTTTCGTTACCAATTTTTGTAACTCTTTGTAATTCTCAGCATTTGGCGTTGATTGTAATGCAGTATTCGTATTATAGAATTGAGTTTGTGCAGTAGAGAACAATTGAGTAGGATTTACTTGAGTTGCAACTTTTGGAGGACGTTTACCTAATTCTAAGAGTATTTCATCGTCATCATCATCCTCATCACTATCGTCATAGAACGGTTGTTGTACTCCAGACATCTTGGCACGGCATACAATATATATGGTTTGATTCCCAGTACTTGATATACCTGTTTGTCAAACGTATTTTATACTTCTAAATGCATTACAAGAAGAGTATTATTTACCTTCAAATCATTTTAAATTTCGAAATGAAATTCTTAGATGCCGCATAATGACGAAAATGTCACTAAATACAGTGCCACATAAAATAAGACTCAAGGATACTAAAGAGGGATGCAGTGCATTGTACCACCACGTATAAGTTAATATTCCAAATATAGATACTATTTATTAAAATTTAGTTCACATAATCTTAAATTAGTTACTAATGTAACTACCATTTTCCATTACTAAACGTAAAAACAGTTCCTCATCAATATATGTCACAAAAAAATAAACATAGAACAACTGGAGAATACCCCCACCCCCCCCCCATGATCCATCAATATCGCAATTGCAATGGGGGACATCTATTGATCTATCCTATCCACTTGATACCATCAGCAGTTCTTGTCATTAGTGTAATCTTTACTAACCTTTATACTGGCCGTATACAACGACACTCTTATAATGGAAAATTTGAAAAGCCGATGAGATGTTGAAAGAGCAAAACAGCATTTAGTTATAGGGTGATGGATGATGGTGGTGGTGGAATATATATTTAAACGATGAGATATATTGATGGGAGGGGGATACTTTGAGGTTGTAGGAAGGACAACAATAAGGCAATAGTGCTGAGTATATATATATATTTGTATAGAGAGAGTAGCAAGCATGGTTGAAGATTCTAGAGTCAGAGATGCTATTAGAGCTGGGGAACAACAGGCATTACCTGCTTCGTTAGTACCACAAGCACCACCAGTGTTATCATCGAAGGATAAGTCTACACAACGTTTGATTGTCGTTTTGTCGATGGCTTCACTAGAGACACATAAGATTTCTACTTCTGGGCCTGGTGGGGATAAATACGTGTTATTGAATTGTGATGATCATCAAGGTTTGTTGAAAAAAATGGATAGAGATATTAGTGAGGCAAGACCTGATATTACTCATCAATGTCTGTTGACTCTACTGGATTCTCCTATTAACAAAGCAGGTAGATTGCAAGTATATATTCAAACCAGTCGAGGTGTGTTGATCGAAGTTAATCCAACTGTTAGAATTCCAAGAACATTTAAAAGATTTTCTGGGTTAATGGTTCAATTATTACATAAATTATCAATTAGATCAGTTAATTCCGAAGAAAAATTATTAAAGGTTATCAAGAATCCAATCACTGACCATTTACCAACCAACTGTCGTAAAATAACATTATCATTCGATGCTCCAATTATTCGTGTACAAGACTATATTGAAAAATTAGATAAAGAAGAAAGTATATGTGTCTTTGTTGGTGCAATGGCAAGAGGTAAAGATAACTTTGCAGATGAATACGTTGATGAAAAAGTAGGTCTATCCAGTTACCCATTATCTGCATCTGTTGCATGCTCAAAATTCTGTCATGGTGCAGAAGATGCTTGGAAAATTTTATAATCATCCACCCCCCCCACTTCAAATATATAAATATAAATAAATATAGACATGTGTAACTTTATATCCATTTTTCTTTAATATACACAAAACACATACTCTCTAATTACTTTCCAGTAATTCAATATTCAACAGTGCAACATAAAAATATCCTTTCTAGTACATGTACATGTACATTTGACAAATATATCACTCCTGTCCATTCGAACCTTGATTAGATCATTTTTCATCACCTCTTAGGTACATTTATTTGCTTCAAAGGTTAAACCGTGTAACGAATTTTGAAATTTTGAGAAAAACGATGGAAAGTAAAACAGTGGATTTGATGAGAGGGCAGTGCAAAATAAGTAGTGTGTATAGTGTGTTTAGGTGATCAGCAGTACATAATATAAGGTATTAAGATCAGATAGAGCGTTGTTCATATTGAATAGTTTTTGTTGAAACAAATAAAGGACTTTCAAAAAAAGTTATTGTCTGCAAAACGTTTTCATTAAACGAGGACTTGCAAAATATATAAAAACAAGTTAAAAGAATAATATACACAAGGTATTACATTGAAATAGTAATACGGAAGAGTACAAATAAGAAGAAGAAGTGAGATATATAGTGAACAATGAGAAGACTATTTTCCGGTTCTAAGTCTCCGGAGATATCATCTCCTCCAAGGTTTTTCAAAAGAAGTTCTGACAGTTCTGATTCGAGTAGTATTAAGAGGTCGTGGTCTGCTTCGAATTTAAGAAGGTTCACAAATGATAGTATGTCGGCACAGGAGTTGACATTGCCAACATCTACAAACCCTCTTTCTCCTGAACTGATCCCAATTGTTACATTGCTTTCTGCACAAGCTCATAGAAGATATCACGAAGGTGTTTTCTTGATATTACATGATTTGAAAAGTGACGGTACACAAGCTGAAAGAGTATGGAAAGAAATGTATGGTGTACTAATTGGTACTCAGTTAGCATTATGGGATGCAAAAGAATTGGCAAACCCAAATAATAATACTTCTATGCAATTAAAATCAGTTGCATCAAAACCAACTTATATTAATTTCACTGATGCAATTTTAAAACCATTGAATCCAATGGATTCTGTTGTCACTGAGAGTAAACAAAAATTAGACAATGCTTTGGTAATTTCAACAACATTGAAAAACAGATATTTTTTACAATTTAGTAACAAAGAATCATTCAACCAATGGAATGCTGCCATTCGTTTAAGTTTATTCGAATGCACTTCTTTACAAGAAGCTTATACAGGTGCTTTCTTATCAAGTAGAGGTTCAAAATTAGGTGATATCAAAATCGTTCTTGCTGATACAAAATTCGATTACGAAGATTGGGTAAGTGTTAGATTCGGTGCCGGTATGCCGTGGAAACGTTGTTATGCAGTTATATCACAATCTACAAGTAAAAAAAATCCAAAAGGTAAAATTAACTTTTATGAGAATGATAAAAAGATTAAAAAAGCCAATTCAATGGCAACTGTTGTCGATGCAAGGGCAGTATACGCTGTCTACCCAAGTTCTAGTCAATTGATTGATACCTCAACAATTATTAAATTAGAAGGTTCTATATTATTCAATAAAAAAGAAGATCCTCAGGATGTTGACATCTTTATTATGCCAGAAAAACATCAAGCTGTACCAGGTTATGATACTATTATCAGATTTTTAATTCCATCGATGAACGCTTTTAAATTGTATGGTAGACCGACAAGATTAATTGCTGGTAAGGATGACCAATCGTCGTTACTATTTGGTTTACCAACTTTGCCATACGTTTATTACTTAAATGTTGATGATTTATTATCACTTGCAAATTCCGTATCCAGTGTCCATTGGTCTACTTACGACTGGAGAACTAATATAAAAGAAATTTTACAGAAAAAGATTTCCCAAGGTTACGTAGGTTGTGGATCATCTGAAGGCTTACCATCCTCTATTGCATCACCAATGCTTGGTTCCTCAGAATTATTCGGTAATTCTTCTCCTTTGCCAGGTTCAGAAACTTTTTTCCCAACTTCAGCTTCGAGTAGAAACTTTCCAAGAGGCGTCGATTCACCAAGCCGTCTTTCTTCTAAATCTAGTTTATCTGATTCCAAATATTATAAAGCAAATGATACCGTTCCTACTATTAAAGTAAATCAAAGTAACTATACTTCTGAAAAAGAAAACAACCCATATTCTTCTTCACCATCTGAAGCGTACGATACTGGGTTAGGTTTACACACCTCTGGAACGGACTCATTACAAGTTAACAAGACAAGAAACTCATTGAAGATGGATACGGAAGATTCCAATTTCAATAAGGTACACAAGGTTGAAAATAGCGTCTCAAGTTCTATGAATAACATTCAAAGTACTTCTGTTGCCTCCGAATTAGGCGGTTTATATGATAAATATTCTGCTTCTCCATTTGGAAAATCACAAATGGAATTGGATGAAACAAAACCACAGACCATAAAGGTTAACGACTCTGCTGAACGTAGTAGTGCGTATGCTCAATATATGGGATCATCCGAAAATAAAACCTTTGAAATTTCTAATATCAGAGATTCTAATAGCACAGGAAATTCATCCGTAAATATTAATCAAAAATCTAATGTGACCGGACCGTATCCAACTGAAGAAAATGATGGAGTGATTGAAGAGTTTGAAGATATTAGTAAGAGAATTAGCCACATTGCAATGGATTCCATGTATTCCAACAGTATCTCTGGTAGTAAAGATAATATAAGCCATCAAACAAGTAATTATAATGATTTCGATGATGAAGATAATGTCTTTGATCCGGATTTTATTGAACAAACCAATATTTATGCCACAGAATCAAACACTCAATCCAATAATCAATTTAGCTATGCGAACGAGGAAGCAAGTGATAGTTATCATTCTGTTAATAGCCAAAGAGCCCGTGCCGAACCTGCAGTTGATAGTTATAACAATTATAATAATAATAATAATAACATTAACAATAACAATACATCTACCAGGGGCAATACTTCTAATCCATTACAACAACCTCAATATAGTGCAAGCAGAACTGTTTCTGGAAATAATGCTCCTTACACTCAAGCAAGGAATGTTCAAGGTAATGATAGATATATACAACCTCAACAAGCTCCTAAACCACAAGCTATGGCAAATCCTCCAGCTAATCAGGGTTATAGAAATGGGCAAAATATGCCACAAGATCAATACAATTATAGACAAGGATTCCCTCCACAACAACATGGTAGACCACCACATCCTTCGATGCAACCTAATCAAAGACAAACCCCATACCCTGGTGCTCCATCAGGTTATAACCAAAGTCAACAACAACACCCACCACCACTACAACAGGGGTTTGCTGGCAATCCATATCAACCACCACCACCACAACAACAGCAACATCGTCCAATCCCACAAAATGGACCTTACAATAATAATAATTTTAACAGACCTCCACAGCAAAATGGACCAAAACCTTCTAGTCCAGCTAATAGACAATTTATGGGACCAAATGGTAACAACAATCCTGGATATCAACAACAAAACATGCCTATAAATAATGCTAAAGGACGTCCACAACCAAATGGAGGTTTTTCACAATTCATGCCTTCTTCTGCAAGTAATAACCCTTACTCAAGATAGCATACTTCCCATCAACTTTTAATTTCCTATTAATTTGAGTCACACGCAGCATTAAACCTAACGTGTGTCATTCAAAATTATTATGTTTTTTTTTACTTCATCTTCTAACACCCCCCACCCTTTAACAAAGACAATCATAGCGAGGACCATAAACTGTTTAACCATTTCCTTTACTCGAAACACACATATTCGAGTATGTTTTTTATATTACTATTAAATTTTTTTTATCTCCATTATTATTATTATCTTCCTCACAGCTAAAATGGATTCAATTCACCTACTCGATATTAAATTTCTACAGACTTCTTTTTCAATAGCCAAATTTTTTAAAATGAGAGTTGCTAACTGAATCCCCCTTTTTTTTTCTGTCTTCAAGTTGTATTTATTCCCATTTCCATTAACAACAAGATAGAATTTGTAATAATATATATCATATATAGCTTTTTATTTTAAATACTTTTTTTATACATCTAAATCCATACTTTCTCAAAAACGCAAAACGAAACAAAGACACAAGTATCAATTGATTCAATCAACCCTTCATATATATATATATATATATATATATAGAAACAAATATATTCCCAATAATCATTAACGAACGTGGTTCTGCATTGCATCCATAAAAAGTCTATCCTATTATTTATTGTTCTTATCTACATTAAACCCAAATGCAGATGTGTTGAATATATTTCCCGATATCGAACGGGCAACTTTTTCGTGGTCAACGCGCATCGCGCGCCGTCTCTTCACTTTTCACACCAAAAAACCATCAAAAACGAGTCATTCAGGACGAGAACGCATACGTTTTCTTAGTAATATTGAATAATGCAGGCATTAACGGTATGGTTCTTTAACGAGCTGGATGATGAGGATGATGGGATATTTGAAAGAGTTGATGAATTAAGGTTTATCTGGAATGCATATCTGAGTATATGTTTACAAGGACAATTGCTCACGACACTATACACTATACACTATAGTATCATTAGGATCGTGTGAGTGTGACAAGTGTTTGCGTTTGCATTTTAAACAATGAATATATTCCGCAGTGGTCAACTCCTATTGCAGAACTCATTGAAGAGTTCAATGCGTCGTCAAATAATACACCCAATAAACTCCTCGAGTCTGTTGTTACCTAGATCATTGGCAGTCAATACTAGAGTTAAGGTGTTTCCTGGGTTTAATAGTAATGCCAATCGTGCTTCGATTTTGAATCAGGTCAGATGGCAATCAACAGTGGCTACTACAACTACTACTACCACCACCATTAAGAAACCTGTCATTGGTCTTGAAAAATTATCTGCAGAAGATTCAACTTCATCAGGTTATAGCGATGTTAAAAGATTGTTTAAATTGGCTACACCTGAAACGAAATATATTTCTATTGCTTTGTTTTTGATTTTAATTTCAAGTGCTGTTAGTATGATTGTGCCTAGTGTCATTGGTAAATTATTAGATTTAGCTACTCCAATTTCTACCGATGAAGATGGAAATGGTGAAGCTAACAAAAATGGGACTGAAGAGGTTGAAGATAAGAATGCAAAGGATAAAGAAAATCATACAATTTATGGTTTGACTCCAATACAATTTTATACCGCTTTAGGGGTAATTTTTGTCATTGGTGCTGTTGCTAACACAGGTCGTATAATTTTATTAAAAGTGACTGGTGAAAGATTAGTAGCAAGATTAAGAACAAGAACAATGAAAGCTGCACTAGACCAAGATGCTGCGTTCTTGGATAATAATAAAGTGGGGGATTTGATTTCAAGATTATCGTCTGATGCTTCTATCGTTGCTAAATCTGTCACACAAAATGTGTCTGATGGTACAAGAGCAGTTTTACAAGGTTTTGTTGGTTTCGGTATGATGAGTTATATTTCATGGCAATTGACTTCCGTTATGCTTCTTTTAATCCCACCTTTAGGTGTAATGGCAATGGTTTATGGTAGAAAAATTAGAAATTTATCAAGACAATTACAAACTTCTGTTGGTGGATTAACAAAAGTTGCAGAAGAACAATTAAATGCTACAAGAACTATTCAAGCTTATGTTGGTGAGAAGAAAGAAATCCATAGATATGCTACTGAAGTAAGAAATGTTTTTGATGTTGGTTTGAAAGAAGCTATTACATCAGGTTTATTTTTTGGTTCAACGGGTCTTGTTGGTAATGCAGCTTTATTATCATTATTATTAGTCGGTACTAATATGATTACTGTCGGTAGTTTAACTGTCGGTGACTTGTCAAGTTTTATGATGTATGCTGTTTATACAGGTAGTTCGTTATTTGGGTTATCAAGTTTTTATTCTGAATTAATGAAAGGTGCTGGTGCAGCTGCAAGAGTATTTGAATTGGATGATAGAAAACCATTGATCAGACCAACAATTGGTAAGAGTCCAGTTACATTAAAGGATAAATCCATTGAATTCAAAGATATTTCATTTGTTTATCCAACTAGGCCAAACCATCAAATTTTCAATGGTCTAAATATTAAAATCAAAGCCGGTGAACACGTTTGTTTTGTGGGGCCATCAGGCAGTGGTAAATCCACTATATCTTCATTACTATTGAGATACTATGATGTCGATAGTGGTGAACTTTTAATCGGTGATGATAATATCAAAGATTTCAATCTAAGGAAATATCGTCGTTTATTAGGTGTAGTACAACAAGAACCAATGCTATTCAATGGTACCATACTAGAAAACATTTTATACTCCGTACCTGAAGAAATCGCTAGTCAGAAAAATAAACTAAAAGCTGCAATTAAAAAGGCAAATTGTACTAAATTTTTAACAAGTTTCCCAGATGGGTTACAAACATTAGTTGGTCCAAGAGGTACTCAATTATCTGGTGGACAAAAGCAAAGAATTGCATTAGCTAGAGCCTTCTTGTTAGATCCTGCTATATTGATATTAGACGAAGCCACCAGTGCATTAGACACACAAAGTGAAGATATCATTGCACAAACGTTGTACACCAGATCTAAAAGAGGCTTAACGACTGTATCAATTGCTCACAGAATATCCACAATAAAGCATAGTAACAGAGTCGTAGTCTTGGACAAACACGGGTCGGTGGCTGAAACCGGTAGTTTCCAAGCACTAATCGCCAACCCAGCCAGTGAATTGAATCTATTACTATCTCAAGAACACCCAGAAGAAGAAGAAACTAAAACTGAGGAAGTCGAAGAAACTACTACCACCACCACCACCACTACTACTGTCAAACCTGATACTGTATAACGAATAAAACTAACTAACTAACTAACTAAATAAATAAAACATAACTAAATATAACTAATATCCTGTCCATATACTGAACTCACAATATAGGGAACTTCAAAGCTCAACAGAGAGTTTCCTTTCCAATATCTATATATATATAAATATATATATAGATATTCGGTATTACTGTCGTTTTAATTTTAATTTTAATCCGCATCACGTGTTTTTGCACCGCACGTGACCGCCAAATTGTGAAAAAAAAACTGTGGCTGGAACCACAAAAGGGCGCCACAGTTCTTAATCCTCACCACCACCACAACTGAAGGATGAGAGGATTACAAATAATATTTCAGCAAGTAATAAGGAAGATATATATTTTGTATAAATATGAAATGCAAAGTAATACCGATGGATGTGAATCTGACCTTCGTTTAATAAGGTTTTTTTTGCGTTTGCCATTCAAGATAGACTCTGTTTTGGTTTTGGTTTGGCTGTTGCGTCTTGGAGTATTTAAGTCGCAAGGGCATCGTTCGTTTCATAAAATAGCTTTGTAGAGTTTATTATATTCACTCAAAAAAATTATATATACAAAGATACAGGTATACAAGTATACAAGTGAAAGTACACATATTATAATGTCTAGTCCAGATATTAGGAACTATACGTTGAAATCGAATACTCTTAGAGAGTTAGATGTCGAAGAGATTAAAAATATTAATCCGTTGACAAAATTAGTGCATAACCAGAGAATAGTCGAAGTACCTGAATTAGCATTAGAATCAGGTATCACTATTCGTAATTTTCCAATCGCTTATAAGACATGGGGTACTTTAAATGCTCAAGGTGATAACTGTATTGTCATTTGTCATGCATTGACAGGTTCGTCTGATGTAGCAGATTGGTGGGCTCCATTATTAGGTAATAATAAAGCATTTGATCCATCAAGATTTTTCATCGTTTGTTTGAATTCAATGGGTTCACCTTATGGTTCGTTTTCACCGTTATCTATTAATGAAGAAACTGGGAAACCTTATGGTCCTGAATTTCCATTATGTACTGTACGTGATGATGTTAGAGCACATAGAATTGTATTAGATTCTCTTGGAATTAATTCAATCGCTTGTGTGATCGGTGGTTCTATGGGTGGTATGTTGGCTTTAGAATGGACTGTATTATACGGTAAGCCATACGTTCAAAATTTAGTTGCCTTAGCGACTTCTGCAAGACATTCTGCATGGTGTATTTCATGGTCAGAAGCACAAAGACAAGCAATATATTCTGATCCAAAATATTTAGAAGGTTATTATTCTCTCGATGACCCACCTGTTTCTGGATTATCTGCTGCTCGTATGTGTGCATTGTTAACATATCGTTCAAGGAATAGTTTTGAAAATAAATTTTCAAGAAGAATTCCCTCTGTTTCACAACAAGAAAAAAGTGGTTCAGCAAAAGCAAACACTCACCAACCAGTAACCGCTGGTGAACATTCAATAAATATACATAACGATGGTAATTCAAATCAATACAATAATTCATTGTATAAGAAACATGGATCATTATCATCTTCTTCTTCAAGAGATTCAGTAACATCAGTATCTTCAATCACATCATCAAGCTCTATTAACACTGAATCAAAAGATTTAAAACCAGCACAAACATATTTTTCTGCACAAAGTTACTTACGTTATCAAGGAACAAAATTCATTAACAGATTTGATGCAAATTGTTATATCGCAATTACTCGTAAATTGGATACTCATGATTTAGCTCGTGAAAGATTAGAATATGATGAAGATATAACAGAAGTATTAGAATCAATACAACAACCTACTTTGGTAATTGGTATAAAATCTGATGGTTTGTTTACATTTTCAGAACAAGAATTCTTAGCTGAATATATCCCAACTTCACGTTTGGAAAGAATTGAATCACCAGAAGGTCATGATGCGTTCCTATTAGAATTTGAACTTATCAATAAGTTAATTGTTGGATTCTTAAACGATAACATACCCGCCTTGATGAATACCGAACCACAACAATGGGCTGGTAACAGTATCGGTGATCCAGTAAAAAATTCTGTTTTCGGTGAAGCAGAAGAAGTAACAAATTGGTAATATGGTCAGGAATTATGAGTTATATATCTTCAGCTCTACACTGCTTAATATAAGCTCACTGCATATACATTTATGATATTAAAAATAATAAAAGCGTCTGGAACGATAAATTTCTTATAACTATAATAATATTTATATTTTATATAATAACATATCGTATATCTATATATATATATTGATATTTCATAATAAATGTAACGAATAAAATAAATAAAAAGAATAACCATTTCATACAATACTCCATGGGTCCTTTGCAGAGTTGGTTCCAACATAGCTAGATAATACAATGTTTGCTGTATTACAATTATTAACCTCGGTATTTTGTTTTCCTCTTTTATTTACAACCAAACTTCTTGCATATTCAAGTTCATTATAAATACAATTGATGGCCGTTGCAACACCATTCTCTTTCGAAATTAACTTCTTCATATTCTCTGCTTTGTTAATCATTCGTTTATCAGTTGTTACCAGTTTTAATGAATTAGCCAAGCTTTTGGCATTCAATTTTTTTAAGGCAATACCAACGCCAATATCCTCAACTCTGGAAGCATAAAAAAATTGATCACCAAAAAATGGTTTAATTATAGTTGGAATACCAGCTCGCAATGTAGCTCCTGTAGTCCCAGATCCACCATGGTGAACAGCGGCATCGATTTTAGGGAACAACCAATCATGCGGAATGGACCCAGAATTGTATATATAGGATGGATACGTCAATAAATCACCAGTTGTTGAATTTGAAGTAGCTGACCTTTCTGACCAACCTTTATTTAATATGCAGAAAACACCAGCTTCCTTAACTGCTTCAATTATCGCTTGTGTCAATTCTTTTGAATCTTTAACAACAATGGAGCCAAAACCAATGTATACAATCTTTTTGTTTAGCTTTTTTGCCCTTGCCATAAACTTTTTTAAATCTTCACTTGGTGTATAACCACATTTTTCATCAAGAAACCAATAACCAGTAACCTTAATCCACTCACTAAAATCAACAGCTGGAGGAAATATTTTAGGAGACATATTATATAGAAACGGTACTTTATTTTGTTGCAATTGTGTCAAGTTAGTTTTATTCAGTCCCAATTCATCGATACGCCATTTATTAATTTGTCCATTTATACCTTTCCAAAATATGTTTTCAAATAGTACGTGTGTGAGATAATTATAACTTCCACCTCTCTTTTGTTCTGGTACTATAAAAGCATGTGGATAAGCCCTTGTTCTGGTCCATGGCATGGTAAATGCCCGAAAATATGGTATCTGTAAAGCTTCTGCAATATGGATTCCAGCCATTGCAGAGGGTGACTCAATTAATATATCTAGTCCTAAATTTTTACATGCTTTCCATGCAGATATAAGAAGCTCATCAATCCAACCACGGAATTTATACGAGGCCTCTCTTAACATACTCACATTCATGCTTTCATGTTCCACCATTAGAGACATCAACTCTGTGGGATCACCAGCAATTTCAATGAAATCAATTCCATGACTTTCTACAAAGTTTTTAAATTCATTATGTGTAATAATTGTTACATGATGTCCTTCTTTTTGGAGACCCTTCCCTAGAGCAATATAAGGTTGAACATCACCTCTAGAGCCAATGGTTAGCAATCCAATTTTATAGCCTTTTGTTGTTGTAATTTTCGTCTTAAAATAAGGATTTTCATCAGTGAGGAGGGGAATGTCATAACCTTCTGCATTAATTTTATCTTCAAAGAATTTTAATTTTGCATGCTCTGTTTCTGATTCGATTATATATGACATTGTTGATGATCGAGCTTCTCTCGTAATATTAGGTTTTTCTGTACATTTTAAGAGAATATATTCAAAATCACACCTTGATACATCATTGCTAAAATCAAAGAATAGTTCTTCTTGTCCATGTGCAACTACTACCAATCCAAAGTAACCAAATTTAAAACCTACTTCTTTTTTACTGTTTTCAATATTTTCTAATGGAAGTATCATTTTTAAATTAATTCCAGGAAATAGGGCCCTAAAACATAATTGTGATTTTGTTAAATATATCTTACCATAAACTGGAACATTCTTATTCAAATATGCATAATATGTTGCTATCAACAGGTCGTGTCCCTTTATTTGGAAATGTTCTCTAAATCGAAGATTAGCGTTATCTTCGTCATTACTCATATATATGTCATCACTACTAAAAAAATCATTTTTAAACTTATAATGTACTGGAGATGCATTCCACATATTGGATATATTTTTAAAAGGTAATGAGGTCCAATTAGCAATTTTGGAAAGATTGAATACTACATTGCTATCATAGGCGTTATCATCTCTACTGGAAAATTTTCTAAGAAGGGCTTTATTATCACTATTCTGTTCAAATTGAATGGGTGAACTATTTGAATTCGAATAATATTCAATTATGACGTTGCTAGGTTCCGACTCAATTGAAAAAGGGTTCTTCAACCAACTATCATTTTTTAACTTTCTGGTTTCAAGTTTAGAGGCTAACGATGTTATATCATGTTCATTATTAATATCTGAATCATTATTATTAGACGAAACTTTTTCGCCCAACTCTCCATTTAAAGTTTTTAAGACACTATTATAAATAGCAGTTTTAGTTATCAATGGATTATTTGATAATAATCTCTCATTTTTGTCTTCATTATCTGATATTTTTTGGTTTAGCAGATTTTTTAACTGTGGTCCATCATTATTAAAGAATAAAAATATATGATCATCGATAGCAAAAGTAGTTTTATCTTCCAATGTCCGTATCTTTATAGTTAATGCTTGATTAATTATTTTCTGGTCTTCCACATCTATTATATCTGATATGGATACTTTCAATTTTATTTCATTACTTTCTATATTCTGTGATGTGAATTTTTGTTTCTTCAATGCATTCACCCACGTTTTGGCAGAGTGTTTAGAATCTGCAATGAATCTGAAATGTTTATCTGTTGAAATAATATTAATTATATTCGTGTCTTCTCCTAATTTTCCTTGTTTCTCTTGATGGATATCTTTCACTTTTCTTAATTCAATCGATAATACAGGAAAGTAAAGATCTGTCGGTGAGTTATACATCGATAAAATATCATCTTTCAAGATACACCAATATCTTACAGTCCCTTTCAAAATAGAACGAACTGAAAGGCTTCCACTTAATTTTACAGTTCCTGATATTTTTGGCAAATGCGCTAAAAATATTAAATATGAATCTGTAACAAAAATATGACCTTGGATCAGTACCTCTTTTAGTAACCAGGCAGAAAAATATTCTATAATATGTTCTTCTTTATCGAGTTTAAACTTATTAATTAAAACCCCAAGCAAATTTGTCTTATGATCTGTCGATCCCTTATCCAAGCCAGTTTCTATCGGAAATTGTTGATTGCACTCATTTTTAGGAATAACCGAAACGTCAAACAACGTAGGTATCCTGGAATTGACTGAAGTAGACAGATCGTTATCAAGTTCTTGAAGCTGATCATCTTTTATTGCTTCTGTCGCCTCTTGTAATGATCCCACAATATTATTATCACCCTCGTTCCTTAAACCTGCATAGATACTTGCAGTAGTCAGAAGCCCAATAATACTGTTCATCATATATTTCGATTTGGCCAAGTCATCATCTTTAGAATTATCGCTGTCATCTCCTTCTATGACACTGTCGCTATGATCTTCACAAGCTCCACGCTCACAAAAACTCTTGGATCTAGCCAGTAACTCTAATATCTCAAACCCATCGTTATTGCAGTCACTAATACCACCTTTCCCACTGTTTTCCAACTTATCAGAAGGAACTTCCATGTTAGATATTCTTAAAGTATCGTTGTGCAGATCTTCCCCACGATCAACTTTCCCTTAATTTTTATAAAAATACCTGTTTTTAACAAAAAACACCTGAATAAAACTCAATACCTAACTGCAGATATCACATTCACAGTCTCTATCGACGTATTGCTTCTCTAAAACATTCTATTTCATCTAGTTCATCTCTTATATCAAAGTGCAAAAGTGATAAACCTTTGTGTTGTGGCCCGATTTCCCTTACAAAGATACAAATACAATGGTTAAAAGGTGATGAGATAAGGAATACAAGTTATTTTGATAAACAGTAGACACATACAGTTATACGAATATATATGTAGAGAGTAAGTACGAGTATGTATACCTGTTATGTACTTGTTTTGTATCAGACAGGGGGGTGAGGGGGGCTATACCTTCTTTCTCATAGCTAGTTCAGCTGAACGTTTTGCATCCATCACTTCATGTCTGACTTCTGTCAATGCTCTGATCTCTTTGCGGCCAAACAAGAATGATATAATTCCATCAATAGTACCTGTTACTGCTATCACAATTGCAAACAGTATCCATACCATTGACAACCATCTTGGTTGATCTACTGTCATAGCCGTTACGATAACAGCAATGATTAGAAGGAGTATTGATACGATGAAATGGATACCTCTGAAATATTTTTGTCTGGTTGCAGTGTTCATATATACGTCGATTGTTTCTATCATCTCTGTATAATTATCATATTTTTGTAATTGTAAATCAATGTTATTTAAGAGCTCATCATTTTGTTCTTTTGAAATTTTTGGTAACAATTCTAATGTACAAGCATAGGCAAAATGATCTGAGAAACTACCAATATCTGGAATTCTTTCAGTGAACCTAACTCCTGCATCTACCGTAGAAAGTTTTGATTTATCGACTAATGCGTAATCCAATCTACAAGCATCTATAGGTTTACATTTTGGTCTCCATGTATTCAAAGTTGAATCACAAGTAGTACAACCGAATTTCAATTGTTCCATTGCTGGTAATTTCGAAATTGCAACATTATCTTGTTCTCCATGCAATTGTTCCCACGAATCAATCAAACCTGTTTCCATAGTTAAGAATTTATGTTGTAAAGAACCTGGTCTTGAATTCAAATCTCCAACAATTACTACTGCGTACCCTGCTTTTTTATATAAATTGGCTAATTTACTGAAATCCCAAGCTTGACATGCCCTGTGGCAGTGATAAGCAGCATCACCTGTCAATGCATAGGGAGCATGCATGTGACTATTCATGATTGCTAAAGGTGAAGAATTTTTAGTAATCGGTTTCAATAACGTAACAGCAATGGATTTCCCAACGTACCAATCCCCACGGAACACAGCACTAGGACGTCCATTTATCGGAAATCTATATAGGAAAGTAGAATCGATCGGGATCTTGGATAAGATTGCTAATCCAGGACCTGTAAGTATCCCTGAATAAAAAATTCTATTGTAAGGGAAAATATGCGAACATTTCTCTACTAAATAATCCCAATCTTCTTTACACCATACCTCTTGTAATGCAACGATATCGTATGACTCAGGTAGTCTACCAGTAGCACCGTTGTTATTTGTGTTTAACATTTCACTAGATTCTAATGATGTACCTACCAAAACACCAGCCAATTCATCAGCAATTGCATTCAACCTCTCTTTTCTATGTTTTGACACCCATTTCAGACCCCAGGTATTAAAAGTTAGGAATTTAATACGTGGGTTGCCACCATTGCCAGCTTTTAGATTAATATCTCTCTGATTCATTTTTCTAATATTCGGAATCTAATAATGTGTCAGTGAAATCTCTTGTCGTTTTCAATATATCTGGAACTAATACAAACTAAAACAAAGTAAATCAAATAAATTATTGCTATTACACTATCGTCTCTACTTGTAGCCAACGTATGTATACCCTACATATTCCTGATACAAGCATCTTTATATTTACACTTTAAATATATAAATATATAATTATAGGCTGTGAAACTTTTCGTAAAGGCGGAAAGAAAGAAGAGATGGTACACGAAATGTGAAAGGTATTTAGGTAAACAAAAGAGAAGATTAGTGTAAACAAAGTGAAGTTTTGATAGGAAAGGTGTATTTAACAGAGTATATCTACCATTACAACGATTTATTTGAAGTATCGTGTCGTGATTGAAGTCTGAACAGGAAAGAACAGGTATATATACATTAGCTACAAGATGAGTGAAACGATCGAGAGATTCGGAGATCTAAGGAATCAGATGAGTGAATTTGAAGGACAACTCACCGAATATTTGCAGTCCAAGAACAGGAAAGTGAATGGAATTGTGCAAGCTTATTTAGCAGACGTTGCTGCATTACAAGAGAGGAGTGCCGAGTTAGTTCTTCAATTAGAAGAATTTGCTAAAGAACACGATTCCTTACAAGAACAGATAAAAGAGTTTGAGACAGATACAGACGATGCAAAGACACGTATGAAGATGCTCACTGTACGTAGACAGCAAATCGGTCAAGAGCAGACCACATTGGTGAAAGAGTGCCAAGATATCGACAAGTTACTGTTAGCAAAGGAAAACGAAGTAAAACTTTATAGAGAAAAATTGTTACAACAGAAAGAAAAGGACAATCCAGAAGTGAAATTATACGAATCACTACTAGGAATGACAATCGACACGTCCACCGCTGGTACCTTACGTTTTGTATTCTCCAACTTAGACACTACAACAGCCGGTAAGAATAGCAAATCTCAAGTATTTTTGATACTGGATCTAACAGGATCAGAATATAAATTGACTGAAACGCAACCAGTATTACCACAAGAAACGGTACAACAACTACTAACTAATTTAAACAGTTCAAATGATATCACCCAGTTCCTGGTCGATGCAAGAAACCATCTATCCCCATTATAATCGTTCATGTACCTAGTTTATATTCAATATACCACATCGTACAACGTTACACGCCTTTTAGCACAACAAATCTGTCAAACAATGCTGTTGATGGATGAACAAACATTTAACAATTATTTAAGTAACTGAAGTGTGATGATGGAGATGGAGATGGTGATGAGAGTGTTGTTGGTTCAATTGTGTAGGAACTGGAGAGAGTATTGTGTGTGAGAGTGTGTTCAGGTATTGTTTTGTGATGGTGTTGTGCTATTACTACTTCTTTGTGGTATTTTTTTTGTCAATAGTGAAAGGTTCCCCTGGTGATAATTTAGAGGCATTTTGGGATTGCAAAGATGTTTGTGAATTCAAGAAGCGATGCACTGATAGATGGGTCAATGTAGGTGAAATTTTTTTTGGTGCGTATGATTTTGAAGATACTTCTTTGTTATTGTCTACTGTGTTTTTATGGGATTGTATATCTGATTGTGATTATCAATGCCAACAAATCATTACAGATTTAAGAATTGAACATGATGAAGAAATTGTACAATTCCATGGTAAATGGCCTTTCACTAGATTGTTTACTTTCCAAGAGATGTTCTCCACTATCTTCAGTATAGGTAATTTTTTCCCACATTATTACGGTTACCAAAAATTAATGAAAGTAATGGCTATTTATAGATATAATAATAAAGATGATAGGATCACGTTACATCTAAGGAATTACTCATATGTGGCCATTGCAGGTATGTTCGCATGGGTGGCAAGTAGTATTTTCCATTGGAGAGATCTACTGATCACAGAAAAGCTGGATTATTTCTTCGCTGGTATGACAGTATTGATGGGATTTCATGCAATCTTTGCACGTTTATTCCGTTTAGATAGATCTCCAAAATTATCAAATATGTTCTTTTGGATGGTCGTTGGTATCTTCAGTTTGCATATCCTTCGATTATACATTGATTGGTCATACACTTACAACATGAGATTCAATGTATGTTTCGGATTGTTGCAATACATTTTGTTAATATCATTAGGATACCAAAATTACAAAACGTTGATGGAAAATAAAAGATTCACAAGAGCGTATTCATCTACAGATAATCAAAAATTTAAATTATGTGCAATTCCAGTGATACTTGTCACATGCACTGCATTGGCAATGTCATTAGAACTATTCGACTATTTCAGTTGGGAATGGCAAATTGATTCTCATGCATTATGGCATTTCTGCACCATATGGCCTTCATGGATACTGTATGACTTTTTCTTGAACGATTTCCATTACCTGACCCAGAAAGAAACAATAGATTAATAATTATGCATTCTTTATATAATTTACCGTACCATCAATAAATAAATAGCAAAAAATAATCAAAAACATATAATAATAATAATAATACATATAGTGATCAGATATATAGATAACATCACAGAATAGCAACGAAAAAACAACAATGGTCAGGAGTAATACGTTTCCCCCTTCTTAGATCTTGCACTGAGTAGATGGTCGACCATCCTAACCAGTTTCAGTTCCCCTGTGAAGGTGAAATCCAAACCCACATTTGTAATGTTCAAACAAGTGGTCTTAATAAATCGGAATATATGATCATTGCCACCATTGGTATACGAACGTACCTTACGAAGCAATGTGAATTATATCAGAAGAAATAACACAAAAGACAAGATATATGTCCACGATATCTCATCGAGTACTTGGAAGAATAATATACAGTTTTAACTCCTAATAAAGGATAGATAGATTATTTTACTCAATAACCAGATATGCCAGCTACTAATGGCAACAGAAAGGTTACTCGTGGGACCTCCAAGAGTTAACTCCATAGGTAATGAGACACCTCCTACTGGAGACAGTCCATTATGTTAACGAAAAAAAATTATGCATCATCCTCATTCTCGATGAGTATGCGTAATGAAAAATGCTGTTAGTAAGTGCATTATAAAGAAAGAATGGATACTGAAAGAGTGATGGTTGTTCACTTTGATAGTATAATAAGATATTTACCACAGTTCAGAGTTGTATATTAGTGATGAGTGATAGCTTAGAGGACAACGGTACGCTGTCTTCTCCTGCGAAGGGCAGCATTCATTACAACGAAGATGAAGTAAAAGTTAGAAAGAAAATCCCCATGTTAGGGAAAGGTATATATATGGATTTATATGATAGATTGCCGTACTATTGGAGTGATTGGAGAGATTCTTGGGATTATAGAGTTATTCCCTCTGTGATAGAGACTTTTTTCAATAATTTACTACCTGCTATTGCTTTTGCTCAAGATATGTTTGATAGAACTGACAATTCTTATGGGGTAAATGAAGTTTTACTATCCAGTGCAATGTCTGGGATAGTTTTTGGTGCTATATCAGGTCAGCCATTATGTATAGTGGGTGTTACTGGTCCTATTTCGATTTTCAACTATACTGTTTATGAAATAATCAAACCACTGAATACTAATTATTTTGGATTCATGTTTTGGATATGCATGTGGAGTATGATACTGCATTTACTATTAGCATTTACAAACTTGGTAGCTTTGTTACAATATGTTACCACATTCCCATGTGATATCTTTGGTTTATTTATCAATATCATTTATATTCAAAAAGGTATTCAAATATTAACCAGACAATTTAAAGTAGATGATGGTGAGGATTTATCTGCTGGTTTTGCTAGTATAACAGTTGCCTTACTAATGATGATATTTGGTATTACATTTAAATACTTCAACAAAACCACTCTCTTGAACCACACGCTACGTACATTTGTATCAGATTATTCCATTACGTTGTCAGTTGTATTTTGGTCAGCATTTATTAATTTTGGTGGCTATCTAGATGACATTAATTTCCAAAAACTACCAATCACAAAAGCATTCCATCCAACATCAGATACATACCGGGATCGCTCCACATGGTTAGCGTATGAGCATATTTCAGTGCAGAATGTTTTTATTGCCTTACCATTTGGTATTATTCTTACTCTGCTATTTTATTTTGATCACAACGTTTCATCACTAATGGCACAAAGATACCAATATAAACTGAAGAAACCCTCAGCATTCCATTATGATTTTGCTTTATTAGGTGTCACAACTGGTATTAGTGGTGTTCTTGGTATTCCTGCTCCAAATGGATTGATTCCACAAGCTCCGTTACACACAGAAAGTTTATTAGTTTATGATGAACATTTTAACGTTGTCAGATGTGTAGAACAGAGATTTACCAATACTGTTCAAGGTCTAATGATACTTGCTACCATGGCTAGACCATTCTTAATATGTCTTGGTCAAATTCCACAGGCTGTATTATCAGGCTTATTTTTTATCATGGGGATTCAGGGTCTTTCAAGTAATGTGATTATATGGAGAATAGTATGGTTATTTACAGAAGACAAGAAGAAGGATCCAGCTTCCTCGATGAACAAAGTATCACGAAGATCATTGATAATTTTCACATGTTTCAGTTTAATCGGTTTTGCAGCAGAATTTGCAATCACCAATACAATAGCCGCTATTGGATTCCCCTTAGTCTTGCTGTTAACAGTCATTTTCTCTTTTGCCTTCCCGAAATTCTTCCCAGAAGAAGAATTAGAGGTGTTAGATCAAGAAGTAGCTCAACGTTTTACCATTAAGAACCTGCTTTACGAAAATTTAACAAGTGCAATCACAAATGCTTCTCATGTCACTCTTGAGAATGATATCTAAATTACAATAAAATGCATAGGCGCTCAGAATCAATTTCATTGAAGAGCACCAGATTATAGCTTAATCAATTCAATAATAATAATAATATATTCCAATTATAATGCTTATAACCACTTATTAAATAACTACAATTATATTCATACTTAACTACTCATAATAAATAGTTTATAAATATACATTCTTCTTATTCTTTATGTAGCCTCTCGATAGCCTCTTTATTAAAGCCTTATAGCTTATTTTCCGTTTTGGTGAAAAATTTCATAAAAGTGAAACGTAAAAAGTATTTTTGGTAAAAGAAATATTCGATAAATTTGTATATCAAGTAGTAAAAAGTGTAAGCAACTGAACTCTAGGAACGTTATTCAGGTAGTATCCGAGGCATTCTGTATTTATCAAGTAAGTTTGGCACCAGAAGATCTTAACTCAAGGTACAAAAATGGTTCCACCACCGCTTGATCCAGTTTTACTTCGTGAACACATGTATTATGAGAATAATGATTTATCCGTTGTATTAAATCCTGAAACATATTATCATAATGGGTTTAAGTCAGCTAAGAAGTATGGTTTGGGTTTCCTGAATTATAATTTGGCATTGGATGATGAGATTTATGAAAAATCACGGCTAAGCATATTTCGATCGTATGTTTACGACCATTTCAATCTTTACTTCCTTATATTTTTAATATCACTAATATTATGGCTGGGCTTGTTTATTGTAGATTTTGAAAAGTTATTGAATATATTTTTGAGTAGAAGCAAGAAAAGATCTTTATGGAAATACCGAAAATCGAAAGATGATAGGGATGAAATGCTTGGAGAGAGTGATATCATCGAGTATCAACATGTCAACGTATAAACATCATAGCCATCATTGAGTCGTTTTACTCTTCCCCTCCCCCCCTCATATTCAACCATCCCCAATATATGTTGTAAATTATAAACAAGATGTTTCATTATAAGATATATAGATATATGTTTATAAAGTAAACGTCCCTAAAGAACACACCACAAACATATATAAGTAAGTATAAATATATATGTATCAAATAAACATAATTCATTTTAATAATCATAAGATAGGTTTACACTCTTGAATCCATGGCTCACCTTTCATTTCAGGAACTAATGAAATAACTTTACCTGTATTTATAACACTTGCAGCATTATCAATAACATGTTCTTCCATTTTTTGTAAAGTTTCCACACTGTATGTCCCCATATGAGGCAATGCCACAACTTGTGGCATATCGATCAATTCCTGTGGTACAACAGGCTCATTTTCGAAAACGTCTAAACCTACAGATCTGATTTTACCAGATTGTAAACCTTTGATCAAAGCAGTTTCATCTATAACAGCACCACGAGCAGTATTTACTATAACAACACCTTGCTTCATTTTTTCAATTGCAGTAGCATTGATAGTATGTCTAGTGTTTGCATTCAATGGTATGTTTATAGAAATGATATCCGATTGTGCTAATAAATCATCGAATGAAACGTATTGACAACCATTTTCTAAATCTTCAGATAATCTATTTCTATTATGGTAAATGAATTTCTTAAACCCAAACGGCTTCAATCTATCCACAACAGCACGTCCAATCCCACCTAACCCTAATACACCAACTGTTTTCCCATCTGGATCATGACCAAATGGACTACCAGCACCAGCACCTTTTACAGGCCATTCACCTTTTAACAAGCTACGATGACCATATTCGAAATTTCTCAATGCCCCTAGTAACAAGAACACATGGTTATCAGCAGTGGAGTTATTAACGATATTTGGAACGTGTGAGACTTGTATACCTCTTGGTTTAAAGCAATTAGCGTCTATTTGATCGTAACCTGCCCCTGTATGACAAATAGCCAATACAGATTTTGGTAAAGCATCAGCAATCTCTTGATCAAATCTACCAGTCTGTTCCACACTATGGTACGTTCTTGTGATTATTTGCACATTGGCCAATTGACTCTTTGGATCTTTCAATTCTTTTATAAACTGTTCACGAGTGAAAGTAGTTGGAATAGTAATTACATTTGCAATTTTACTGAATGATGCCCAAGCATCTTGTGCGAACTTAACATTACCTAATCTTAACACAACTGGTTTAACAACAGACATCGTGGAGCTCACCTTCTATATATATTCTTGCTATACTTTTCCAGATAAAACTATTTATTTAGTCATCATACAAAATAATACATACAACTCCTTATATACTTGTTAAAAGTAAATACATTTCCCCCTCCTCTCCCATTGTGTTCATCCAAGACCTTACCTGTGACAACGACAGTATGACCGAAGAGACATATTACTCATCACCAATACCATCTTCCCAAACAAGAGATTACAATTGCATAATGCATTTCCCAAATTTCTGACCAACCAGACAGATTCAGTCACCAGCCAAGGTAAGATACGAAAACCAAAAAAGCAGCAAATAAAGTGCAAAATCAAGAATACAAGAATAGAAAAAGAATGGTAGAAAATATACAACTGGTCGGTAGTGCTATTCCCCATCTCCTGGGGCCGTTGGCCACTGATATATACCAGTTCTTGTACCTTTTACCAGTATCGTTCTCATCCATTTCTTGACAGTTTTTGGTTTTGAAATATTTCACCAAAGGGAAACTGATACCACGAAATTTACCCGGTGCGGTAGAACTTGTAGTAGTGGAATATGAATATTGCAAAAAGTGTTTGGGATGGTGAAGATGAAGAAGATATATCAATAGAAGAAGAAGAAGAGTTGGTATTGATGGGACGTGAGGGAGGGTACATAAGGGCAGAAGAGATAGACAGAGAGTATAGATTAGAGCAAGGCAATGTCGTACTCAATGGGGGCTACACCTAAAGGTGCCCAACCGCAATTAAGTGTGCTGGGACCGGCAATGAATTATAGAACTTTTAAAATTGCACATCAGAGGATTTCTTTAGATATAGATCTGTCTAGAAGTCATATTAAAGGTACTGCAGAGATTATACTGATTCCGTTGATTCAGAAGTTGGAATACATTTCGTTGGACTGTACGGATATCGAGATTACTGATGTGTTGATAGAGAATAGGCGATGTGATAATTATATTCATGATGATCCAATAAAATCAATGGCAACAAAATATATGCATTCGAATTTCAATAACGATTACGGTCCATTGTACAAATTCAATTCTATCGAACAATCACATTTTTTACGAGAGAAATTCGCAGATTTAAATGAATTCCCGGATGAGATTACAAAATCTCAATTAATTATTAAAGTTCCTTCGTCAATCAAGATTACCTTACAAGATGCCAATTCGTTGACTAATTATACTCCAATCACTCCTTCGATACGTGGGACTCCAGCGGCACAAGAATCTGTATTCACTCCGATCTCTATTAAAATTGAATACGAAGTGAATAATCCAACTACTGGTGTACGGTTCGATACTTCAAATAATGACATCACTTCACAACAGTATTGGAATGCATATACTACCAATTCTGACTTATGCGCAACAGCTTCATACTGGATGCCATGTGTGAATTCATTAGATGAAAAATCTACTTGGGAAATTGAAATTAATGTACCAAGGAAAGTTAAAGATATTGGTGCTACAAAAATTATAGGTGCTCAACAACCACCTGCTAATGAACCACCTTTACCAAAAATTAAAATTAAAACTGATAATTTACAAACAAGTACAAATAATCAAGAAAATAATGAGAATATAAAGGAAGATGATGGTAATGAAACTAAAGATACAGAAACGTTAAAGACAGAGAATAAATCTGATGATGACGACGATGAAGAAGAAGAGGAAGAAGAAGAAGATATTGATGAAGACGAACTTGAAGATGAAGATAATCCATTAAACAGAGATATATACGTATGTTGTTCTGAATTCTCAACAGTAAAAGAATCTGCGCATCCAACTGATTTATCAAAGAAAATGTTCACATTCCAACTATTCAACCCTGTTGCTCCTCATCATATAGGATGGGCAATTGGTGCATTTGATATTTGGGATTTACCTTCTATTGTGAGCAGAGAAGAGATATTCGATGAAGAACAAGAAGAAAATGAAGAAAAAAGAACATTGAAAAATTTAAACGGCAATGGAGCTTCAGAATTAATGGACGATATTGAAGTAACTGATATCATTCCAATTCAAGTGTACACACTTCCGACTCCAGATGTTGATGAAAAAACAGTCCTAAATTCGACTATAGTTTGTCAAAAGATTATGGATTTTTATTCGAAAGAATTTGGTTCATACCCATTTACATCATACTCGTTGGTTTTCTTACCAACTGTAAGTGATACCACATTGCATTTTGCAAGTATGACTATCTGTGATACCCGTTTACTATACCCACCAGAAGTAATAGACTTGATGCTGCCTACTACTGATTACTTAGCATGGTCATTAGCTGTCCAATGGTCGGGTGTCAATATCACACCACTAGATGTAAATGACATTTGGTGTTGTTTGGGTATGGCAGGTTATATGGTTTTCCAACTTTGGAAAAAACTACTAGGTAATAATGAATTTAAATATAGATTAAAGATGTGCAGTGAAAGTATTGTAACTCAAGATTGGGAAAAACCTCCTATCGGTACAATGTTTACTAATGCATCAAGACCAATATCAAATAGTAGCAAAGATTTAGAGTTTGTTAAATTGAAAAGTCCAATGGTGCTCTATATATTAGATCGTAGGATGACAAAGACTGAAAGATCATTTGGTATGTCTCGTGTATTGCCAAAAATTTTCTTACAAGCAATGTCTGGTGATTTACCAAATAATTCATTATCTTCATCCCATTTTCAATATGTCTGTGAACGTGTCAATAAAAATAAATTAGAAAAATTCTTTCAACAATGGGTATATAATGCAGGTGTACCTATTTTTAGAGTTACTCAAAGATTTAATAAAAAAAGAATGGTTGTTGAAATGGGTATCAGACAAGTTCAGGCCCAAGAATTAGGAGATGGTAAAGTTACTGGTGATTCTGGATTCTGTTCCAGTGCCCTAGATTACTTACAACATCCAGAAAGAGATACAACTCCATATTTCACAGGTTCTATGACTATTAGAATACATGAACCAGATGGGACACCATATGAGCATATTGTAGAAGTAAAAGATGTATTCACAAAGATCGATATTCAATATAACACAAAATATAGAAGGTCAAGGACAAGAAAACAGCCAACAAATAAAACAAATAAAGATAATACTCCTGAGACTAATACTGATAATATAGATCAGTTCCAAGAAAAAGAGGAAAATGTTAATATCCAAAAGCTTGGTACTATCTTAAATACACAAAAGGAATGTATGGAATGGAATTTAACTAATCCATCGATGACTACCGAAGGACATGAATTACAAAGGCAAGGGGAAGCCTTTGAATGGATAAGAATTGATTCTGATTTTGAATGGATTTGTAGATTGCACATTAATCAACCAGATTATATGTTCACATCACAATTGCAGCAAGATGGAGATGTGGAAGCACAGATCGAAAGTATTCGTTATTTTGAAGATGTTGTTATTCATTCTCAAAATAATTCAAAATTATATTCTTCAATATTGACGAGAACGATAATGGATTCCAGATATTTTTATGGTGTACGTTTGGAGGCATGTCGAGCACTCTCAAAATTTGTTATCAAAGAAAGTAATTTTAATAAATTCTTAGGAGGTGCACATCATTTAATTAGGATATATCGAAAGTTATTTTGTTATGATAACTCAAATATTCCATTAAATAATAATTTCAGTGATTTCCAAAAATACAATTTGCAAAAAAGTATTCCAAAATATTTAAGTCAAGTACAAGATGAACAGGATGAGACTCCTCTCTTTGTCAAAACATTTTTATTGGATTTACTGATCTACAATGAAAACGCCGGGAATCCATATAACGATACATTCTTTATTTGTTCATTAATATCGTCGGTTGTCACATGTGCCATCAATTCTCCCGAAGACAAGGGTTATATTTCCCAAGTATTAGAACAATTGAACAGGTATGAAAATCTCGATAAATGGACACCAACATATCAATTATTGATCACAAAAACAATTTATTTTGAAAAACTAAGATTGAATAGTAAATCATTATATGAGTTCACAGATATAAATGAATTATTGATGAATTCATTGTACTCAGAGACATCATACAAAGATGATAATACTCTGCGAATCAGGGAAGGTCAAGAAGACATCGCATTACTAGCATTTAAGATACTATTAGTGGAAGGTGGGTTGAAGAATAAGGAAGCATTAAAGTACTTTTTTGAAACATTATGTTTTTCTCCAGACGTCTACATTAAAGATAAATTGGTTGATGTGTTGGTTGATTCTATCGATTTCATTGCAGCAAATGGGTTGATAGATAATTTGGACGATGATCTAGAGTATATGATGAAAAAAATCAATCCAGAATCATATAATATTGAAGATGATGATGATGATACTCACCCAATTTTGCAAGACGATTTTGGTCAAGAGATGGAGATCAGAAGAGAGAAAAAGTTGAGATCAAATATTGCAGGTGTCT
Source organism: Vanderwaltozyma yarrowii (assembly GCA_030568135.1). NCBI lineage: Eukaryota > Fungi > Ascomycota > Saccharomycetes > Saccharomycetales > Saccharomycetaceae > Vanderwaltozyma > Vanderwaltozyma yarrowii. The sequence continues at coordinate 46,580 of JAJLTL010000009.1, forward strand.
TATCTTTATTAAGAAAGCAATTTGAAGATTATACACCATTAAAACAAATATTATGGAATGTATTACACACTCCAAGTTTAAGTTTATATCAAAGAAAAAGATTATTTGACATCTCTAGAATTTTATACGTTTTATTGAATAGTTTTGAAGTTGTTTTGCCTAAACCGAGAGAAAAGAAACTGATTGCAAGAGATTTAGGTAACTTCAAAGTTGTAATTAAAAGAGAAGGTACATTGAAATTACATATCACTCCTAAATTGAAAATAACGAAACCTATCATCAATATTACTTCTAGTGGACCTGCCACAGCAACTCCTACTGCCTCCACTGGTTCGAATAAAGTTAAAATTAATCTAAATAAAATATCCAAACCGAAAAAGAACCAAGCCACCACCACTGTCACCTTATCTCCACCAAAGCCTAAATTCAAAAAGGGAAGTATTAACAAAGTTGGTGTCCTTCCAATACGTTTTGTTAGGATATCCACAGGTTCTACTAAAAAAATAGATGTATCATCTGTACCATTCAGTAAACATGTTCAAATTCTAAAAGCCAATTCTAGGTCATTATCGATCAAAATCAAACTACCTAAAAAGAAAGAACCAACTGTCTAATTAAAAAGTAATAAAATACTAAACGTTGTATATATATTTATATAGATGCATATAATAATAATGATGAACTCATTGTGTAATATTTTAACCATTAAATGTGTGTTTATTCTCTTACAATTGACACTTATATCGGTATCATTTTCCACGTTGTGCCAAAAATGGTCGGTAGTTTGATATCAAATTTATTTAAATATGGAACCATATTTTTGACACATTTGAATACTTAAGATTACAACCAAAAATTTGTATTTAGTTTTGTTTTGTAGTGTACAAGAAAAGGTATTCAAGACGCCCAAGAGATTATTCGAATGGGCGACGTTTTATCCAGGATTCTAGCATTGCTCTTATTTGCTTTTTTCCATGGAATTTTAGTTGCTGGCAAACAAGATTCCATTAATGGTGAAGATCAATGTCCTATTCATTTTGATTTTAACACTAAAGATACTATTTTGCATAAAAATTACATTGGTTGTAACACATATAGTGTTTCTTCTGCGGTTGTAGAGTCTACTAAGAAATATGATACTAGTAGTTCTACTGTGATGCCCACTTTAAGCACATTACACTGTTCGATGCCAATGGATTTGACTGAAAAAGTTCAATTTCAAAATATTTCGAATCTCAAAAATGATTCATTACAAAATAGTAGTGCTTTTAGATCATTTAACGAATGGAGAGAAGCCAAATTAAATGAAGTACCAGTAAAATCTAATACCTCACCAAGAACAAGATTACCCATTGATAGAAGTTTTAATGATAAGGAAACTTTGGGGGATGAAATGGAAATAGAGCTAGGTTTTTTTACAAATTCTCAAGATAATGATGAAGATGACGATGAAGAAGAAGAAGGTCCTGAAGTTAAAATTTATAAAGATAAGTTTAATTATGCATCCTTGGATTGTGCAGCTACAATAATGAAAACAAATTCCGATGCTATCGGAGCTACATCGATTTTAATTGAAAACAAAGATACGTACCTTCTAAATCCATGTTCTGCAACAAACAAATTTGTTATTATCGAATTATGTCAAGATATCTTAGTTGAAGAAGTTGTCATTGCTAATTTTGAATTTTTTTCATCAACTTTTAAAGATTTAAGGTTTTTAGTTTCTGATAGATATCCAATATCTAAGAGTGGATGGAAGGTACTTGGTGATTTTCAAGCAGAAAACTCAAGAAATATTCAAAAATTTAAAATTGAGAACCCACAGATTTGGACTAGATATTTAAGAATCGAAATTCTATCACATTATGATGATGAATTTTATTGTCCTATCTCTCTTGTCAGAGTTCATGGTAAAACAATGATTGATGAATATAAAATGAGTAACATACAAGAATCACAAGATCAAATATTTGAAGAAATTCCGTCAGCTTTAACAGAAATCGAGGAGAATATAGACAGTATTGATGAATGTAATCCATTTCCAGATGTTGGCTCAACTAATTTTACAAATACTTCAAAAATACAGGAACTATCTCCAGCATGCATGTCCCATTTAGCTCCTTTAAAATTTGATGATTTTCTAAAGGAATTAAATCAGAGCTTTTGTCCACCAAAGAATAATAAAGAAACCTCGTCAAATGTGCCATCTTCTTCTTCATCATCTTATACTGAGGATTCAATTTTTAAAAACTTCATGAAAAGATTGACTTCATTAGAGACAAATACAAATTTGACAGTTCTATACATAGAAGAACAGAGTAAATTATTGTCAGAATCTTTTGAGAAGTCTGAAAAGATACATGCTTCAAAATTATCAAATATGATTGATGCATTTAATGCTACAATTATTCATAACTTACATACTTTAGGTGATTTTGCAAATCAACTAAAAGAACAGTCATTGAGAGTTCTAGAAGAACAAAAACTTAACAACGATTACTTCACAACACAAAATTCAAGAAAACTTGAAAGAATGGAGAAAGAACTCGGTTTCCAAAGAAGGATAATATATTCAATGTTAATATCCATGGCAGTATTGATATTATATATGGTATTAAATAGAGAGATGTATTTTGACGATGATACTGAGAATGATTGGCTAGTTACATCGACGCATACTAATACTACCCCTTCCAAATCTTCTCATAAGCAAGAAAATTATAGAGGAAGGTCTACAAAACGAAAACTATATAGAAGTCCTAGTGGCTCTTCGTTTTCGTTGAGCTCTGGTAGGGATGTATCTCCTGATAGCAATAGTTTTAGTAACAGTGATATGGATAAAGCGGAAAGTTTGACTCCCGGTAAGCTGTCTGACTCAAGTAAAAACATGGATATAACAGATCCCATAAATGGAGAAACACAAGATGAAAATGACATTGAATGGGAGTATTAAATTACAGCGAGAGTTAGAGAGCCATATAACCTTTATCATATTTAAGATTCACCATTTTCTTTTGCATAGAAGCATAAAATACTTGCATTTTTTTTTTTATTAAACAAATTATACCCAACTCAAGACCATAAGATATATTCACGATTGATAAATTTTATATAGAATATATATGGTCCAATATTGCATCTTATATTAAAATTTTTATTTATGTATTGTATAAAATATATTAATATTATAGAAATTTAAAAAAACTTTCTTGAAATTTTTGTGCTTATGACACAAAATATTAATTTTACAAAAATAAATAAATAACAAATATATAAAAACAAAATACAATTAAAACTACTTTATAACTATTTATGTTCTAATTGGTATAATGTTTAGACTATACAACCATTAGATCCAGATATTAAAGAATATGGTAAGAAATTTTTATTTATTAGGTCTAATAAGCCTTATTCTTAATACGGTGGTCGGAACAAGATGTGTCATCCAATTGACAGAAGAGACACCAATAGAATCATTCCTACAATTTAATAATTTGAATTCTTTGGTTTATTTTAAAGATAAGTATAGCATTGGGAAAAACTTTAAAGGATTCTCTGCAGATTTGAATGAAGAAGTTTTAACAGAATTATATAACGACCCTAAAGTCGCAGCTATATCTTTAGATAGAAAACTTCAATTACAAGACTACGTAATACAAAATGATGCTCCTATTCATTTGTCAAGATTATCTAAAGGTTCCTTTTCTTCTAAAATGGGTCCAATAGCTGACGATTCTTTTGTATTCCACTCTAAGGCAGGTATTGGTGTTGATATATATATTGTAGATTCTGGTATTGATAGTCAACATCCTGCTTTCAGTAATAATCGTATATTAAAATTAATCGATTTAACTGATCATCCAATACCAATTGGAGATCCTCATGGTCATGGAACTGCAATGGCTGGTCTTATTGGATCTGAAGCATTTGGTGTCGTCAAGAAATCAAATCTAATAGATGTGAGAGTTGTAAATAGTTCATCAAACGAGACAACTTTATCTAAAATATTGCAAGCACTAACATTGATAGCAGACCATACTAATATGACGAAGAGGCCATCAATAATTGTATTACCATTCACAATTCATAAAAATGCAATTTTAAATTCTGCCATTGAAAATATGCCACTTGAAGTACCAATTATTATTCCTGCAGGAAACCAACACCAACCGGCCTGCAATTACAGTCCAATGAGTGTGAAAAAGAATAAAAACACTTTAGTTGTAGGATCCTTAGATTATTCAAGTAATTTAAGTGTTTCCAAATTTTCTAATTACGGTGAATGTGTAGATGTTTATACATCTGGAGATTACATCGATACTTTGAAAACTACTAATCAAAATAGTGGTGGATTTGTTACAAAGAAATCTGGTACTTCAATGAGTTGTGCACTTGGGGCAGGTCTTGTAAGTTATTACATGTCAATGGGATTAAATAGCACTGAAACTTTACAGAAAATAAAATCGTTAAATTCCATAGAAATTAATGGTATAATGGTTAGGGAATTAAAATTGGAATGAATATTATTTTTAAAGGGCATGCTAATGCACAAATTAAAATCCATTTATTAAGCTAAAGAGTATCTATTTATCATATACTTGTCACTATTAGTAGTTTTATTAGTTAATATGTATATTTTAATACAAAATTTCACTCATGTGACCTGACGCGTAAGTAAAAATAAAATTAACACGAAACTTTTCAGCCTGTAAGAAACCTGATGAGATAGATAAATACATTTAAATCAAGATATTTTGGACTGCCTGTTGTCAAAACAAAGGATTATTCATTATACAATACAATTGCAATATAGAGGTAGTAGTGTATCATTTAAATTTGAGTATAGCTAGGCCAGACGGTGAATGTACACTAGTGTAAAGATGGATACAATTGAAGAACCACATACACCTCAAACGGTTTTAAGAGCTAGAATTGCATTATTAGCAACTGCAATCGGGGGGCCTGATTATACCTCTCAATTAGATCCACAGCCATATAAACTAGGTGATGACTGTTTAGCATGTTTGAAAGATTTGAAGAGGTGGTTTAAACTGGTGGATGACCAACAGAATAGATGGGATGTCGCCATGGCAGCCGCTGAATACCGTATCTTAATCGATGATCTGTTACCAATACTGATTGACTGGGAACAGAAGTATTCTCTGATGGCTAAACTATCCAAGAAAAGCAATGCCACTGATGGCTCCGCTGATGATACTACTAGTTTCAAAAATAAATTATATTATGATAAGATTGCATTGAACTGTTTACAATTATTGGTCTTGATGACTTGGCCATTAATATTGACAGATCAATCTACTGTAGAACAAGTATCATTTTATTCGGACTTAAAGAAGTATCAGTTAGAATATAAAAAAGCTATTCTAACCGTAGAAAATGGTAAAGTATTAAGGGCTACTTTAAGATTAGCCTTTGATGTAATTAAGATCGATAGATTAAGAAGAACCCCACATGATAATATGGTTTTAAGATTAGTTTTAAATTTTTTGAGAAATATTGTTGCTATTGAACCAGGTGAATTGACTATTACTACAAAAAAGAAATCGAATAAAGGTATTAATACTACAGACACACTTCCTCCAAACGTTTCCATGGATGATATATCACTAAATAGTGTTATTTCCTCATTCCATCGTAACAAAGTATTCAGTTTGTTACTAACTATAGGAAGTTCAGTTTCTGTTGAATTTGATCAAGATTTTATTAATATCCCACTTTTGGAAGTTATGTTCTATCTAACAAAAGATGTTAATCAAAATAAATTATTTTCTAAAGAACAAAAAGATAACACTGTAGATGATCCAACTTCGAATATAATCAAAACTCATTTAACAGGTACAGGCTTAGAACTTTCAAGCTTACTGGCGAAAGAACATCAACTGAAGAAGAATGTCATCAAAAATACTTCAACCAGACACTCACGTTTTGGTGCATTACTATCTATTCAAACTCCAGATAATGGTCGTTTGACTGTATCTGGTGGTCAAACTTTATTAAATGATGGTAATGCTCTTCAGAAATTGGATAATAGGAAAAAATGGAATAAAAGAATCATGCAAGATCGAGATAATATTATTATAGAAGGGTTACCAAATAGTTTACTAAATTCACAATCCAATATGACTGCATTTTATGATTCGACAATGAAACATTTTAAAACTTTTATTGAAAACTTTATTGACTCAAGTTTCAATCCCTTATTGAATAGTATCACCAATCACTTTACAACAGAACAAGATAAAATGGTAAGTCTAGAACAAATTGAGTACCTTCTGTTTTTTGCCTGGTTTATAAAGTATCAAAGATTAAGATGCCAATATAATAGGACTAATGATTTTTCAGATGTATCATCTGTTTTAAATGAAACTTCATTTATTCTAATGTCATCCTTACTAAGAACAAGTATGGAAGAAAAAAATTGGGCAGTTGCTCATGCAGGAATCATTGCCTTCAATGAATTATTAACCTTAACACAAATCTCAAAAAATCAAGATAATAATGATGATATCGAGTATATTATGAGCAGACTATTTAGCGATGAGAGAATCACTTTGCTTTCAAATTTACCAAAAATAGCGTTTAGACATTCTATTCAATTCATGAAGAATACTATAGAACTAACACATACTGTATTAAAAACATTACAACAGTATGCGGATGATAACAAGTCATTAGAAATTGAAGGCAAGTCAAGAAAGAAACACAGGAGTGTCAATATTTCTTTAGAAGATATCACTGAGGTAATGGAAAGTGAAAATATAGGTAGAGATGAAGCAATTGAGATTTTAACACCTTCTAATACTCATATGGAGTTAAACTTTACTAGAGTTTTGAATCGATATATGACTGAATCAAATGTAGATACTTATCTGCGATTTCTTGAAAGATTTAGAGATCTAGATGATGATAGTATTAAAAAAGTGATCTCTTTTTTCCATAGAATTTTCATTGATGTCAAAGAGGAAGCTTTGCTGTTTAGAATTGATTTGATAATATTATTACGTGACATGCTAGCACTAGATGGCATACCAACTTCTTCTCGTGTGAGAAAGCATGTTGATCAATTTTCTAATTATTTCCTTTCTAAATTGAAAAAGAAGTTTAAAAGCTCTCCCGCCTGGATAGTCGGAATTTTATTCCCATCATTACATGATACTGAAGTTGGTTACTACCAAAAATATGGCGAAACAAAAATGTCATCAGGAGATACCTTTAACGGCTTGCCACCAAGCCGTTTTAAACCTATTGAAGGTGAAGAAAGTATATCAGAATCTGAATTGAAAAAAATTCGTTTTGGTATACTGGTCTCCACTCTATTAGACGATACCAAAAATGATATTATATCACTTCTGACACAACACTTATCAAATAGCATTGATATTTTTCAATCATGGCATACCATGAATGGGGTTAGTGACCAAGAAACAATTCACCCACCCGATGCAATTTTTCAGGTTGAAGATGGGATCAATCAAGACTCTATATTCCTGGACAGAGATTTTAGAGCGCTACTTCAACTAATAGGCTATTCGATTCCTAAGAATCGTCAGGAGAGATGCTATTTGCCTGGGTCTTGTGAGGTTCAGGAATTAAAAAACGCATTAGAAACAATAAACTTCCATCTTACAACACCATTTGAAACACCAAATGGCTTAGCGTCTTCATCTTACCTGATTAGACCACGTTCATATTTAACAGACAAATCTGTTAATATCGAGGCGGATGGATGGCGTTCTCATGATGAATACGATGATTATGATAATGGCTTCATTGATGATGAAGTAGCACCCGATGAAGATAATGATTACTTCAAAGATCTTCAAGGAATGAACGATAAACTATCTGGTAGGAAAATAAGTAAGGGTATTGCTACCTCTAAAAAAATAACTAAATCCAAAAAACATGGTTCTAGAAGCAACTTGCCAAATTTCAATATTGGTAGTGATGATGTTCCTGTCAAAAAAGGTAGACTCACAATAGCAAGTAAAGAATTTATTAGTGATTCTGAAGAAGAAGATGATGAGCTAAATCCAATATTCTTTGAAAATGAAATGTATATGAGGTGGCTACTAGACAAACATGATGGTAAGATTCCTGATGAAAAGTTTTCTGAATTTGGTAAATTTACGGCGGAAAGAATGGCCAATAACGGTGTATTAATTAATGATTATTCTAGTTTATTTGGAGGAGTAATTCCAAATCTATCTGTTATGGACCAGGCAGATACAAACATGCGCCAACCAGATAGATCACTAATATCAATTACAGGAAACACGTTATCGACACAAATCATTGACGATCAATTACCGATTTTAGCAACTAATCCTGAAAGCATTGATGCCCCAGCAGTAAATAATGAGAACGCTGCTGAATCTGAAAACTCTGATGAACCTGTTGATACAGACCTTTCAGATGATGATATTAACAATTCTGATGATGATAATATTAATTCAAGTACAGAAGAACAACAAAATAACAATAATAACAAAATTGTTACAGAAAAAACAAGTTCATTAAGTGCTGAAAATAGCGACAATAGTGAAACCTCAGAAGATAGTGACAATGGTACGAATTCGTCTAAAAGGGCAATATATGATAATGACCCAAAGAATATTGAATCAGAAGAAGATGAATCTGATGGTAATAGTGTTGCGTTTTCAAGAAAGAAACAACGTATCTCAAGTGGAAGAAAACATGTTACTAGGCTGCTTGCTACGGAAAGTGATGATGAATAGGTTTTAATAATTCATTTTAATTGAATTAGATATCATCATTGAATATATTAACTTATCTATATAAACTCTTCAATATATTTATAGAACAATAATATTAGCTCTAGTTCTTTTAATTACATACATAAAAGTAAGATACTGTAATATTAAATAATTTTATTTAATTATTCATTACCTTGCTTTGTTAGGTTGTGAGTGTCTTATTTATTTTTCTTCCCTTGCTTTTTTTTAGACTTCTTTTTTGATTTCTTTTTAGTTTCTAGATTTTTAGAGTCATTGACTGTGTCTTTTACATCATCGTTATCAACAGTTTCGTTAGCGGCATATTCTATATCTTCGGTATCAACGGTTCCATTAGCGGCATCTTCTATATCTTCTATATCTTCGGTATCAACGGTTCCATTAGCTGCATCTTCTACAACTTCGGTATCAATAACCTCATCTACTACGTCCTCCTTATCAATACTTTTAGTAGTGGCGCCGTCTAATTCATCATTCCCACTACCAACTACCTCATTAGTTGTGCCTTCTATAACATTGTTTGGAGATTCTGTCTCGTCGATACCTTTTTTATCAGCTTGAACACTTTCTTTGTTGTCTTCAGGACTCAATGTTTTTTCTAAAACCGCTTCAGTGTCATGTTCCTCATCAATAGAAGTTTCTGCCTCTGTTGATATGTCGCCCTTAAGTTGTTGACCTAGTGTATCTAAATTAGCAAATAAGTCTTCTCTTTTCGCTTTATGTTTTGATTCACTTTTAATATTATTAGCAACAACCTCAGATTCGGTTAATAGAGCTTCCTGTTCCTGTTCAGGTACTTGCTCTCCGTCTAAAATAGCACTAGTATCATTAACATCAGTAGTTTCCGCATCTTCATCCACTTCACCAACTTTACCAGCAGCTTCAAGAGTATTATCGTTATTTTCAAAGTCAAATAATTCGTTTTCACTCTCATCATTATTTTCCATAGCCGAAGCAAATGATTCTTCAGACATATTTAGTTTATTGTCAAGAATTTCTTCTTTACTAATAGCAGATTCTGTGACTGATGCATTGGAATTTGCATTTTCATCTGAAATACTTACCTCCACAGATTGGGGTCCAAACGTGGTACTTATAGCATTATCAGTATTCCAAATACCCATATGAGCCCAATGTAACATTGAACGTAGCTTACAAAATTGAATCCAAGCCCTTTGTATATTTGTCGTGGGCAGACCTGCTTGATCAACGAGTCCAACAGCGGTTTCGGTTTTAGCTTTAGTATGAGCAGTTGAATTTATACCCAAGCCAGCCATGATACTTCTCCTTTTTAATTTTTTTTCATCAATTTGTTCATCCAATGAAACTTCAGAACCTGTAACTTTAGAGAATTTTTTTGAATCACCCTTTGCAATCGTGGACAATGTAACCTTTTCTAAATTCCACGTTCCTAATTTCAGAGATCGTAAGAAAGCAAAAATTTCACAGGCTTGTCTAACTTTTATCAAACACATTTGACATAATGGGAATTGATTAGTAACACTTAAAGTATTATCCTCATTCTTATTTTGAGTTTTTAACATATACATTCTTGCATGTTCAACAATATCATCCCTTGATTCACCACAGAAGGCACATGGTTCATGAACAGCAACAGGTGGGGAATCAACAGGAAAATTAAACATACGTGAATCTTTACCTTCTTTTACTTTCTGTAATAGTGTTTTTGAATTTCCTAATGAGGTTAAATGAGTTGTTCTGTATGATTCATTAACACCACTCAAAGGCTCTATAACAACTAGACCTTCCATCATTAAAGGAAGCATAGTTCTCTTTACAATCCAACCCAGACCATTAGCATTATCCAATCTTAAAACTGGCTGAATTTCATCATTTATTATTCTTCTTAAAAGTTTAGATTCTGTAGAAGTTTGTTTGATGGTTTCACAATAAGGTAATACCGCAATAAATTTTAAAAATTCGTTGTACAAATATAAATCGTAACGAACATCTGGAACTCTTGGTGTATATATAGCAAAATGAGATAATTCTTGCACAGAGAATGAAGTTGTTGTTGATGTTTTTTGTAGAGAAGAGCTTGATAATGTTGCAGAATCGTTCATCATTAAAGATGCCCTATTCGAAGTTGATCCATTTAAATTGTTTTCGCTTTGCAAGTCATGCAATACTTTCTTCAAATTTTTTAACTGTAATGTTAATGTTTCTAGAATTGTATCTTTTTCATGTAATTGTTCTAATAACTTCTTATTTCTAATCTCTACACTTTCTGTCTCTTTTCTAGCATCTGAAACCATGTTATTGGCCTCATCGAAAAGAGAAGCAGTTAACTCTTCTACTTCTTTATTCAATTCATCAACTTTATTTTCAGCACTTACTCGAAGTTCTCCTTCTTTAGTTAACTGGTCTTGCATTTTACCAACTTGAATTTTTTTGTTGGTAAAATTCTTGTCTAACTGATCGTATTTTATTTTCAAATCATTGTACTGTTCAATAGCAGCCTGTTGCTCCATGATTGTTCTTCTAGAACGCTGTAATTTATCTTCCAACTGCGTTTGTTTACCAACACTTTCAATTAATTGCGTGGATAACGACGTCAGTTGGACTGAGATCCTATTGGATTCTTCTGAATCTTCCACCATTGTTACTAAAAACTATCTAACAGCCTCCTATGTACCTGATATGGTTCTCAAATCGTCTGTTTACTATCAATATATTATTGATTTAACCACTTTCTTATCTTCTTTTAAGTTCGTTTCATCTTAAATCTGATCCAATTTGTTCGTGAACGAATGTGATGGGTGGCGGTAGGGTAAAAATAGGGAAACCCCATTTTGAGAATATTACCGATTTTATTAACTAGTTAGTAAATTAAATTACATTTAAAATTGTCTATTTGTGTATTTAAATTATGTATATGTATATATATCGATGTAGCTACGATATAAATTAATTATATGCTAAAATGCGAATGGATATTTTAGAAAAAAAAGAGATATATTGTTTGGTTTTTTATTGCAAGATCAATCAGTTAATTCTGGTTCAGCAGCTTCAATGAATTCTGCAGAGTCGGTAGATTCAACAGGACTTGTTTCTTCTTGCTCTATATCTGCTTCTATCTTCTCTTCCTTTTGGAAGTTTCCCTCATCATCTGGTTCTTCTTTTTGATATTCTAAATCATCTGCTGAATTTTTATCTTCTTCCTTTTCCTTTGGAATATCAGCTTCAGATGAAACTTCAGGTAGTAATACTTCTTCTTTACTTTCAGTAGCTTCAGAAGAAGCTTGTGGTTCATCATCTACAAACAGCAGTTTATTACTGCTCATTGATTGATTATTAGCATCGCGTCTACGTGATCTACGTGAACGGATCTTTTCCTTTTGTTCATCTAATAGAGATGTTCGTCTACTTACTGTATCCGGACCTCTTAGTTCCATCAGCAATGCTTTTGCTCTATCAACTACAACTTCATCTCCTTCTTTATTTTCATCTGTTACGTTTTTAATTGGTGATTCAATATTTTGTAAAATTACATTATCTTCATTATTTGGTGTGGGTGATACCAAGTGAACTTCAGTATCTACATCAGGTTCATTCTTGTCTGGTGAATATATTAGTGAGTCATCATCATTATCTATATCATGAAGTATCATAGATGCTGCATCTTTATCTGATAATAACTTCTTTCTAATCAATGCCCTTTTTCTAGCAGAAGATGGGTCGGTTTTAGTTGGTCCTGCATTCTTTAATTGCTCCAACAATTTATCCATCACCGCACGTCTATCACCTTGTTCTTCTTCATTACCTTGTTCTTTATTATTTTTAGCTTCTTCTAATTTTTTAGCTTTACGTTGTTCATCTTCAACCATTTTCTTATGTCTTTCATAAGCCTTTTCTTCTTCTTCAGCTTTTATATTTTGAGCTTGAGCTTTTTTATATTCTGCAATAAAATCTGCAAACTTCTTGAAGAATGCATTCTTAGCGAATTTATCTCCCGAATCTTCACCGTACCTTTGCATTAGAGATTCAAATTCCATAATGGTTAATGTCACTTCATCTTTCAATAAATCACCCTTCTTTGAAGATTCTGGTATAACAGGTAACACTTTACTTAATACCTTATCTGATGGATGAAACTTAGTAGAATCACTTAAGTTACCAATTTCAATTGATCTTTCTACATTAACAATTGATTGAGAAAATTCATTACAATCATTTACTAGTTGTTCGACAGAGATTTTGACAACATCTAGCACTGGTTCTAAATCAGTAATGAAATCATTAAAAGATGGATAATTCTGTCTTACAATCTTTTCAACATAATTTAAAAAGGTCATACTATTAGTTGTATCTTTGATAAATGTTAATCTTTGTAATGTGCTTAATTTGAAACCTTGAGCTTGTTTTGAGGAGTCATTCATATAATTACCAACGGCCAAAATAACATTAAAAAGGTTACGCAAATTATCAGATTTTTGAATTGCGCTGACAGCTTTGTCAACTTTTCTCAGTTTAGTAACTAGTTCATTATATTCTCTTTCATATGACGAAACTACTTTTAAAGCTCTCATACGCGAGGCCCAATATGACTGTAAGTTTATCATTAATTGCAGGTAAATTTGATCCGCTCTTTGCAAATCATTAGGATCCTTCTCTGGTGGTTTTGCATCATCGACAGACTTGATACCTTCCCAGTCCGTCGTATATGGGGCATAATTCCTGGCTAGGTTTACTGATACTTCAACTATTTCTGATTTTGATAAAAATTCAATTACACTAGGTGTATTTAAAATATCTCTGTCACATTTTAAAATTTTGGCTATTAAAGCAGGTACATCTAAAGAACCGTACATGTGCAAATTGATACCGAACTGTTGTGAAATATCATGGGATAGAAATGTTATCTTTGTTAGATCTTCTTTTTTCCTGCTTGCAAACGATTTAATTTCACGTGCTGCAAACGCTTGCTCTAAATTACTTAAAACACCTTTCTCATATAAATCATCAGCAAATTTTTCTGCTTTTGCTGAAGACCATATAGACATATCAGCTGAATCTAACTTATCCCAATGTAATTGCTTTAGTTTTTTTTGTGGACGTGGATATCTTTCAAATACGGATGGTGATTGTGGTAATAATGGAGATGGTACAGCAGATCGGTACATTTTCCCAGTCATTGGTGGAGGAGGAGCAGGTGGTGGGGATGCGGATCTTGAATTTGGTGATGCCAATACAGGTGGTAAAGGAGGCGGTGGGGGAGCTGCATTTCCAAATAAACCAGGAGGTGGAGGTGGAGGTGGGGGTGGTGGAGTAGGACCATTAGAATTGGTATCTGGTTCGGTATCATCAGACTTGCCTAATAAACTTGCTGGGAAAGGAGGTGGAGGTGGTGGGGGAGCTGGAACCTTTGTATCCGACTTGTTGTCATCTACTTCCTTGTCATTATCATCCTTCTTTTCATCATCACTAGAAGTTGTCTCATCTTCACTTATATCATTATTTTCAGTTTCATCTTTGGATCCAAAATTGACTTTTTGTGTAAGCTCTTCTAAAAATGGTGCGTTCATCGTTTGTCGTTTAAACCTGTTCATAAATGATTTTTCTCCAACACTTGCAATTCTACTATTTGAAGATATCGAATTTGTAGGTGAAGACAATCCATTTTGTCCTGTACCATATTTCTCAGATAGGGCTTCCAAAAAGGAGCCACTTTCCGATACACCCCTTGCAGGTAATAGATTTGGAGCATTTACGAAATCGTTTGGCGAATTATCATCATCCATTGAAGATAGATCAGATGACGATGAAGTGGCAGAAGAAATTTCTTCTCCATCTTCTTGTGTTTCTAATTCAGCAGATATTGAAGAAAGTTCACCTGTAATACGTTCAATTTCATCAATTTTTTGATGAAGTAAATTAGGATCAAGACTCAAATAGGACGAATCATCGGGGGTCTCGCGCAACGATTCTAAAACTTCGTCGGCATTAAAGTCGACACCAAATGTTTTGTACCTTGATTCTAGCTGCTCTAACCTTTTCAGAGCTTTCAATTTTTTTTCTTGGAACAATTCGTTGACCCTTTCGTCAACATTGAACTTTGATATATCGTTTGTCTCAGTTTGGATCGCAGCTAAAGCTTTTCTTAACTCAGATAGTTTTTCTTTTTTAATCGCCTTTTCCTGTTTCTTTCCCTTTTCTTTCTTTATGACTACTGGTGCTTCTAGTGTTCTCTTTTCATGATCAGTAAAATTAGTCATTTCTAATTGTCTGGCCTCATTTTCAATATCTTCCATTTTCATTCTCAACATTTTCAACCTTTTATTAGATTGAACAGTGATACCAAATCTCTTAGAATCCACACTTAAATCTTTTTTTGTACGGGATAATTCTATTTCTAAAGCCTTTTGAATATCAAGTTTCTTATTTGGATCAAGGCTAGTTGAGTTATTTGAGTCTACATCTGTCTTGGAATTCACAATTGTTAGAATTTTTCTAAGTTCTACTTCATGTTCATGTTTTTCGAGTAGATGTTTCTTTTTCAAATCACCTAGCTCAGATTCTAACTGTTTTGTTACTCTTTGACTTTTGGCTAATATATTATCACGTTGTTGTAACTCAGTTTCCAATTGACCTACAAGCCCATTTCCTGCTTTACTTAATTTTTCTTTTAGGTAATCACGTTCTGCATGTGCTTCTTCTAATTGCTTTACTAAACCTCTACTGTCACTAATTGCTCTTCTAGCTACTTCATCAGTTTGCATAGAATCATACAAACGTTGAATAGAAATATTCATATGAGCTGATTCATCTAGACTAGTAGTACCGACATTCGTCATTAAAGAATCCATTAATTTTAATTGTTTTGCTAACTTTGTTGGATCTTGACTTTCATCTGCTAATTTTGAACTTGATAGAAATAAATGCTGTATTAAAGAAAGCAAAAGCTTTTCATTATCAGTCCCCTTACATGAATCCCATAAACTTTGGATTAATGATTGGGGGTCTTGCATATTAATTTTGGTATTCCTACTTTCATTTTCCAGTATTATATTGTAATCATCTAATTTACTATTTTCATAACTATCAATTTGTTCTGAGAGCTTTTCATAATTTAAATGTTTTAACTTGGTCATTACACGCATGGCACCTAAATTCTCAAGTTTTGTTCTTAAAATCACTCTCTGATTTAAATCTTCTGACGAGTTACATAATAAGTTAATAAAAACCAAAGCCCATAAACAATATTCTAAAATAGCATTTTCACCACCAGCTGTTTTATAATCATCTGATGCACCAACAAGTGAACCCATCTTACCCCTACCATTGACAGTCTGTTCTAAAGAACATAGCCAAGCTTGTATTATTTTGAATTGTGAAGTCGGAGTGGCATGTGGGTATTCAGGAGGAAAATGACGTGTTATTTGAACCATATTTAAATTCTCACCGACTCTAAAATATTTATCCAATGAATTCAGAACAGCGTCGAATCTTGGTTTATTTTTTTTCTCTATCATGCAAACTAATACTTCGATTGCCATTTTTCTAGTTGCTAGTTTTGCTGAAAATAAACCAAAAGATACAGTATCGGTCATTATTCTATGTTTTGTAAATTCATATAATCCTTGTGTCAACATTGATAATACACGGAAGCATTTAAAATATGAATATTCCTTTTCTATTAAGGTTGACGTCAGAGGTGTACCAGGGGCAACTTTATATACAGTGTTTGTTAGAGTGTTTGCCATGGCAATATGTCCTTGATGTTCCAAAAATGCATCAACCCAATCTAATTGTTCAGTTCTTAAAGTTACCCATAAATCATTCATTTCATCTGGTGTTATTGAATCAGACAATATTTTCTTTACATAATAACTTGGAGGAAGATTAGTTCTATCTCTTGAAATAGTAGGAGCACTTGCATTGTTTTCTGGCGATCTGAATTGTCCATTTGAACTATTATTACTAACTGAATTAGAATTGAAAGTGGAGCTACCCTTTATCTTTGAAGTATGTATTGATGAAGCACTTGACGATATTGGATCACTTTTTTGAGATATATCATCATGACTAGAAAATGATGTTCTCGTTGCTGATGGAGCATTAAAATTTGATGTATTTGAAGGTGATAGTAGTGTATTATTATTGATATTATTATTGTTGTTATTACCATTTTCCAAATCTGAACGATGAATAGTTCCTGATTTTGATTTCAGTTTTTTGATTTCATTTTGAAGATCTTGTTTGACAATCATCCATTTCTTAGAAATATCATAATTCATTAGATCTTTTTGTTTTTCCGGAGAAAGTGCTTGAAGAATATTCCTTTTATACATCAATTCTTCAAATAATGATTCTATTTCATGTGGATCAACAGGCATATCTAAATTGATCTCACCATTTGCATCAACATATCTTGTTAAGTTTGTATATGAACCTTGAGAAAATATACTTGAATTTGAGATACTTTGATTTCTCTGTTGTCTGGATGGTTTCGATGCACCTGTTGCAGTAGAGGATCTTCTAGAATAAGAATATTTAGTAGATGACTGTATTGATGGATTTCTAACATGGCTTTCTTGTCTATGCGAAGGAGAAGTATCAGCGGCTGGTTTGCTATTCATGTATTGAGATAAATTCTGTGTATTTAAAGTAGATTTTTTATTCAAAGGTCTTAAGTCGTTCATTGAGAGTTGATTTACAATAGGTTGATGCTTTGGACCCGAAATATCTGATTTATTAATAGTTGTATTGCTTGAGGATGAATTTGTTAATTTTTTTAAATTGTGTAATAAACCTGACCCAGATGTACTATGATTAGGGCTGGTACTGGCCCCATTAGAATTTTTAGAATTGGAGCCTCGCAACATTATCTGATAATAGTTACTGTAGTATATATTTGCCACCTCTGTTGACCCTTTTCAACCTAATAAAACAGCAATTTACCTAAAAAAAAATGCTGATCTTTTCAATTATTTCCTTCAATTGAATTCTAAATTTGTGTTTTCTTTAAAGTGTTCGCCTGTTCAAAATTCAATTTTATTTATGTTAAAACACGGTCACGTGCATCGGGTATTAATAGTAAGAATTATTATGATAAAATGATTATAAACTATTAAACTTGTTCTATTATTACATGCAAAACGAAAGTATATATTTCTATATATGTGTATATTATCGAAAATAATATATGAGTGAGAGAATAGCGTGAAAGATAGACTTTTCCAGATATACCCTCAAATATAAAAAAATGACAATAAATGAAGGGTGAGTGTGAATAACTTATGCTACAACATCCCAGAATTTATCCCAGAAAGTCTTTGGACCGTTATCTTCCCAGATGACGGCTTCGATATCCCTTCTATCGGTGTCGATATCTACATCTTCTAGTTTCCAAATGATTCTACATTTGAAATATATTTGGAAAGCAATCCATAAAAAGAAGAATAAGAAAACTGAAACATAAGCAGCTGCGAAATCCGAACCATTAAAAGTTGGAGCGAAAGCTGTAAAACCTTGAATTATGATAATAATGATCATGAAGAAAATGGCGTAATAAGCCAACCATGGCATCAACGTTGCCTTGAATGGTAAATCATCACGGGAAATACCTCTAAATTTCAATGCTTGCATGAATCTAACATGTGCGATGGAGATTAATAACCATGCGAAGAAACCTGCAACACCTACGATATTTAATAACCAATTGAATGCATTTTCACCACCTGAAGAAATTTCCATGAATGCTAATGCACCAAAAGCAGCTGTAAACAATACGGAAATATATGGAACACCACGTTTTGTATAACCGAACCATTTTGGTGCTAATTTTGTTTTAGCTAAACCAAATAAGATACGTGAGCCAACGTAAATGTTTGAATTACTTGCTGAAATGATTGTTGTTAAAATGACAGCGTTGAAAATATGTGGTAATACTTCAGTACCTGAATTTTCAATAGCGATAATGAATGGAGAAGAAGAAATGTATGAATCGTCAGAAGTTAATTGTGGATCATTGTATGGTACTAATAACCCAATAAAGAACAACGATAAGATGTAGAAAATCAAAATACGGAAAGTAACTTTTTTGATTGCTCTTGGTACAGTTTTCCTTGGGTTTGCAGCTTCACCAGCAGTGATACCGACTAATTCAGTACCTTGATAAGTGAAAGCAGCGTTAATCAAAGAAGAGACCCAACCCAAAAATCTACCTTCGTTAACATCTTTTGAGATGATACCTGGACCCCAAGGACCTGGGTTTCTCCAATAACGGAACCCAACAGGACCAGTAGCCCCGGCCCCACAGACCATACATAAACAATAGATTAAAAACCCCATAATTGCTACTACTTTAATAGAAGCGACCCAGAATTCGAATTCACCATAAAATTTGACTGGGAACATATTCATTATTGTTAATATGACCCACCAAATAGCGATCCAAGCAGCTAATGGTACAGCATCTGTCCAAAACTGAATAATTTGTCCTACAACCGACAATTCCAAAGCGAATGTGATTGCCCAAGAGAACCAGTACATGTAACCATTAGCAGCACCAATAGAAGGAGACAAGAATCTTGAAGAAAAAACGGTGAATGATGAGGTAACTGGGATGAAAGTTGCCATTTCACCTAACGATTGAGTGACGGAGAATACAATTGTAGCCATAAACAAATAAGCGATCAATGATCCCACAGGACCAGCATTTGACAATGGAGTAGCAATACCGATGAATAAACCTGTACCGATAGTCCCACCTAGTGCGATCATACCAATGTGTCTTTGCTTTAATTCTCTCTTGACCTCAGCATCTTGCACGACACCTTGATTCAAATAGTAATCATCTTCATTAGCAGAAGTGTTATCGTCATCGGCTCTATAAGAAGTGATATCGTTGATATGGACTGTGTCAGCGGTGGACCCATCTACTAGATGGTCATTGGCCATATATTCTTTTTTCTTTAATTTTTTAACTTCATTATCGTCACTTACATTTGAGTAATTATTCGAGTAGTGTTTGGCATTATTATTGCTTGTAGTGGACTTGTAAGCATGCAGTTCGTACTGCGCTAGATCTTTATCCTCAGACATGACCTCCGGGAGTGAGTGAATGCAATGATGATGATGATGTGTAGTGGGATCAGCTAATAGCAACTGTAGATACTTATAAATACCATCATCTCTCATCTGTATAACATAATACATCATACTTTCCAATAAATACCAAATAATTTTTCATTCCAATGCCATGTACTGCTGCAAAAATTTTTTTTCCAGTTAAAAAGTGCGTCGGTGGGTTACCCGGGGATGGCGATAAGGAGTGGACGTGCATTACGCGGTTATCAGCCGTGGTGGGGGGGGGGGGGGGGGGATATACGCCACGGCTCGTAGCGAGTGCTATACCAATTTGTATATACAGTTTGAATAAATATAATATAAATAGTGTACTTTTTGTTACAAGGACCAGGTCCTATGCTGAAAATAGCGATTTAGTAGACCAGCCAAGGATGGACAGTTGATGTAACAAATACAAGGCGTGTGGCGAGCAGTCTGGTGGCTAAACAAGGGATTGCTTCCTCGAAGAGTAATCCACTTGACAGCAGTGTTGTACGTTCCATTTTCTATTACTTCTTCAACTGAAGAAGTAATAGAAAATGGGAGAAACTAGTTATCAGCTTACGATGCAGTCTTACACTAGAATTGTCAAGCGTAGCCTTCCCCATAGCCCCTAGGGAACCATACAATGTCCAGTCCAGTCCTGTGCTACCCATTTGTATATATACATTGTTTCTCTTATCCTATATTCTGACAGCAAACGCTATCAATAAGGCTACAAGAGTACTACAAAGGCAAGGTAAGGTAGTGTAGTGTAGTCACATACCTAGCACACTTCTTGTTTGGTGCACTGGGACTGAGATCTGCCAAGACCTGTAATCAATGATCACCACAACGCACTATCACTCCTTCCATATCCATTTGTATCTCTCTTGTGTATTTTCAATTTTCCGTTGCCAAACACTGCACGTGAGCAACATTTCCGCGGAAAACAGCACATCTTTCCGACGCGAACACCACGGAAAAGCGACAACAAGCTAACCGGAACTGCAAATCTGCCACACTTCCCGTGGCATCTGTGTTACCAGGGGAAGTGCCAATGCAATAGTTAACAGTTTACAGTTTGCAAGTTACAGGAGTATATAAACACACACATATATAAACACACACATACAGGTACACCCACTCTCCTCCCCGTCGCTGGCGAGCTCACTCCCATTGCAAACATCATCACTCTGCACGACACGCATGCCCTCTCAGCCCCGTTTCTTTTTCCCCAGGACTATTCAACACTGAAAAAGTGAAAAAGTTTTCAAAAATACATGCAATGCAATGCAAAAACACAAACATGCATTGCAAATATACATTAAACAATACAAATACACTTATATATATATATGTACATATACACATACACTGGAAGTGCTCGTCTCTTGGCTTTAGTGTTTTCCATCCCCCCCTCTCCATGGGAATTTACACTCACAACTTACACTCTCACTCTCACTAACCTTTTTGTAATTTTTCACTTTATAGCCTCATCGATGTTTTTTGCTGACCCTGAAAAATTTCACCTATGCCTGTGTATGGGTCATGGAAAGTTTTTCACTTTTTAATCTATTAGTTATTACTTATTGCTTATTCTTATTACTCATCTATTTCATTCTGGGGTGTTATTAAACTACTTTTTGGTTAACAATCCTATTATATTCCACTTCTTGTTGTTGTTGTCGTTGCTTGTTGCTTGTGCTTTTCTTTTATATATAAACGCTACTGCAATACAACTTCATCACACTCTCCATATTGTATTTGTTCTCTCGTAGATAAAACAAAATGGGTAAATTATCTAATATTATCAATAGGAAAGGTAATCATAGCAATAACAACACAGCTATGGAGTCTACAGATACTACAGATTATAAATCTTCAACTAATGAAGTGATAGAATTAACAAATGTAAGTACATTCACAAATCGTAATAACAAAAAACTATCAAAATATGATGAAAATTCAATTTCAATACGTTCTCGTGATGAAAACATGTCGAATTCACCACACTCTATTCGTGATGAGGATGAATCAGATACTGAAGAAGCACAGTTCCACGATACAAGAGTTAAACGTGCTTTGAAAGAAAGACACATTGGTATGATCGCACTAGGTGGGACCATCGGTACAGGTTTATTTGTCGGTATTTCTACTCCGTTAGCTAATGCTGGTCCTGTTGGGGCTTTGATTGCATACTTGTTCATGGGTTCCATCATTTACTTCGTTACACAATCGTTAGGTGAAATGGCAACGTTCATCCCAGTTACCTCATCCATCACCGTCTTCTCAAAAAGATTCTTGTCTCCTGCTTTCGGTGTAGCAAATGGTTACATGTATTGGTTTAACTGGGCAATCACATTCGCTGTAGAAATATCAGTCGTGGGTCAAGTCATTCAATACTGGACTGAGGCAGTACCATTAGCTGCTTGGATCGCAATCTTCTGGGTCATAGTCACTTTATTGAATTTCTTCCCTGTTAGAGTTTACGGTGAATTAGAATTTTGGGTGGCTTCTATTAAAGTCATTGCTATTGTTGGTTATTTGATTTATGCTCTAGTAATCGTTTGTGGTGGTTCAGATCAAGGTCCTATCGGGTTCCGTTATTGGAGAAATCCAGGTGCTTGGGGTCCAGGTATCATCTCAAAAGATGTTAACGAAGGTAGATTTTTGGGTTGGGTCTCTTCTTTGATTAACGCTGCTTTCACTTATCAAGGTACTGAATTAGTCGGTATCACTGCTGGTGAAGCTGCAAACCCAAGAAAATCGGTACCAAAGGCAATTAACAAAGTCGTTTTCAGAATCGCTTTGTTCTATATCATGTCTTTATTCTTCATCGGTCTATTAGTTCCATATACCGAACCTGAATTATCTTCTACTTCTTCAGTTATCGCATCTTCTCCATTCGTCATTTCTATTCAAAATGCTGGTACAAAGGCATTACCTGATATCTTTAACGCTGTCGTCATGTTAACTATCCTATCTGCTGCTAACTCAAACGTTTACGTCGGTTCTCGTGTATTATACGCATTGGCACAAACTGGTAATGCTCCAAAACAATTCACTTACGTAACAAAACATGGTGTTCCATACTTGGGTGTCATCTGTACTTCTCTATTAGGTTTATTAGCATTCTTAGTTGTTAACAACAACGCTAACACTGCATTCAACTGGTTGATTAATATCTCTACTTTAGCTGGGTTATGTGCTTGGTTGTTTATTTCCATCTCTCATATCAGATTCATGCAAGCATTGGAATTCAGAGGCATTTCTCGTGATGATTTACCATTTAAAGCTAAATTTATGCCTTATGGTGCTTGGTACGCTGCATTCTTCGTTACTGTTATCATCTTCATTCAAGGTTTCACTGCTTTCACTCCAAAATTCGACGTCACTACTTTCTTCACTTCATACATTTCATTGATATTACTAGTCGTTGTATTTATCGGTTGTCAATTGTATTACAGATGTAGATTCTTCTGGAAATTAGAAGATATAGATATCGATACAGATAGAAGAGAAATCGAAGCAATCATCTGGGAAGAAGATGAACCAAAGAACGCATGGGAAAAGTTCTGGGCTTGGGTAGCATAATCTACTCTACCCCAGTATCAAAGTTTCCCTTCACAAGAAGAAAACACTACTAAAAAACACTTAAAAACAATTAAAAAAAACCTTTGCATCATTATAAAAACATACAAAATAATAATAGTACATAAAATCCACATATATAGATAGATAGATAGATGATCAGCTCTGATATATAGTTATCCTATCATGTAAACTAATAAATAAAACAATTTAACAATTTATAACACTTTATTTCTATTTATATTAACGTTATCAAATTTACTTGGCACAGTACATATAAACCGTATTATCATCACTCGACACGGCGCTCTTCGTGTCAGCTTTTTCCATTTGGAAATATTCAATAGAGAGGAAAACATGGAAAGTATTTAAATCAGGAACTGAATAATTCCAAAGTTTTGAAAGAAATATGGATTTTAATTGTAGTTGTTGAGTAGTCGACAAGGCCAATTAATAGTTCACTCTCATTTCTGCGTATCTATAATATACTTTTGATAGAAATTGACAATTCCATACAGTTCAATAGGATTCCAATATCATATTTTATTAATTTGATACCACAGTTTTTTTTTTCCCATATCCTTATATTTGCATTTAATAAACGTGAAATAGAATTCTTTTCGTGAACTTTACATTTATATCCATTCATATTTTGCTTTTCATTTTCATTTTCATCTTTTGTCTTTGCTGCAAAGAAGAAAACAAAAAGGATATTCTGTATTAACCTCTAACTATCGTCAGCATATTCCCCTTTTTGCATAATGAGTACAGGTACAGCTACTACAACTCCTGTGTTAAGCAATGATGATGAGACATTAGTGGTCCAAGAGAACCAACATCTGTTGGATATAGTCAATTCTCCAACACTTTCATTATACGATTGTATTAGATTAATTTCGACACATTCGGATAATATAGGTATTCATCATTTCTTATGTCAAAAATTATTGACTTTCCCACACAGTGAATTACAATTCTATATTCCACAGTTGGTTCAAATTTTATTAACTATTGAAACTGAATCTATGGCGTTAGAGGAGTTACTGATGAAATTAAGAAATGAAAACCCACATTTTGCATTATTGACGTTTTGGCAATTACAAGCATTGTTGACAGATTTATCTACTGATCCAGAATCTTATGGGTTTCAAGTCGCTAGAAGAGTGTTGAATGACCAACAATACGCTCTGTTCAACACAAGTATAACTGATAAAGACGATGATGAAGAAGCACAAGATAAGAATAATAAGATGAATGAAAATGTATCACCGGCAATCATGTACAGTTCAATGATTATTGCATCAATGGCATCACCAAAATTAGCAGAGTTCACTCAACCTTTAGTACAATCTCAAGGTAAAAGACAAAAAGCTTATGTTTTTAAATTAGCAAAATCTGCAATGAGAGATTTTAGAAAAAATATTACTTTGAAAAACACATTGTTAAATAAGAAAAATGGTAATGGTAGTTCAAGCAAATCGAAAAAACAACTTGACATTATTTTACCACCAACTTCACCAAAAGTTGATATTGTTCCACCAGCCACTTTCGAAGATCAACAGTTTAAAAAACAAAAAGAAGTTGAAACAAATTTGAATTTTGATATTGTTGATGATGTTGGTGAACAAGTTTTTAAAGAAAGAATTTCTAATTCGATTAAGTTGCCAAAGAGAAAATCTAAGTACTTGGATGATTCTTTTGTGCATAGAACTTATGAAGGTTTGTCAATTCATTCTCCAAAGAAAGAAAATAACCCGGGAGAAACATCGAGAAAATCAATGGATGAAAAAACACTAAGTAACGATAGTAGTGATGATGAAAAATTATCAAATTTTGAGAAATTTACTAATTCCATGCCAGATTTACATGAAATCCAGTTTTCAAAATCAGCTTCATCAATCAATAAAAAGAGACCTTCAAATCTAAGGTACCAAAACAATGCATCTGACATGAACCCATATTTAAGAACTTCCTCTACAGGTGACTTAAAATCACTATCAAAACTTCCTGAACAATTCCAGGAAGTTGATATTTCTAATATGTCTACTACTAAAAAAATTAAATTGTTAAAGACAAATTACTTTAGATATGAAACACAGTTTGCCATTGCATTAGAAACTATCTCTCAAAGACTATCTCAAGTACCTACAGAAGCTAGACTTAGCGCATTACGTGCTGAATTGTCTTTGTTAAACAGAGATTTACCAGCTGAAGTCGATATTCCAACACTATTACCACCAAGTAAGAAAGGTAAATTGCATAAATTGTGCACAATCACAGCCAGTGAAGCTCAAGTTTTAAACTCTGCAGAAAAAGTTCCTTATTTATTATTAATTGAATATTTAAGAAATGAATTTGACTTTGATCCAACTAATGAAGAAAATCAAGAAATTTTGAAAAAGAAAACTAACGTAGCAAGCTTCAGCTTTGATTTAAATATCATTGGTAAAGGTGATTTAAATGATGACACAATTATTTTAAGTCCTACTTATAAAAGTGAGTCTGAAGAAAATATTAATAATGATAAAAGAATTCTTTCTCAAATGTCGGAATTATCTATGACTGGTTCAACATATTCTGACTACGGTAACATTGGTCCGAAGGAAATGGATTTGAGTGATATGTCTATGATACGTGTTAAAAATCAAACAGATGCTGAGGCATATCGAGAATCATTAGTATTACAAACCACCTCCAAAGTTCCTATGCTACCCGATTCTAAAGAAGAAAGAAATCCAGAATTAAACTTCGTTTTGAAAATAGATGATGTTGTCGATCAAGGGAAATCAGATCAACGTGGTCATAACGATGGAACAAATGAACTTGCTGATCAAATGCGTATATCTGCGTTAATGCTTGCACAATTGGATAAATCACCACAAGAATTGGCAGATGCAGCAAATCAAATTCGTGCCAAGATTATAGCATCAATGAAAGAAGGTCAGGATAAATTTGGTTATAAAGATTTAGAAGCCATCCATGGTATGGCTGGTGAACGTAAATTAGAAAATGATTTGATGACTGGTGGTATTGATACCTCATATTTAGGTGAAGATTGGGCTGCTAAAAAAGAAAGAATTCGTAAAACTTCAGAGTTTGGCCATTTGGAAAATTGGGACTTATGTTCTGTTATTGCCAAATCTGGTGATGATTTGAGACAAGAAGCATTTGCATGTCAAGTAATTCAAGCAATGGCCCAAATATGGACGAAAGAAAAAGTTGATGTTTGGGTAAAAAGAATGAAAATTTTAATCACAAGTGCCAACACAGGTTTAGTTGAAACAATTACCAATGCAGTTTCAGTACATAGTATTAAAAAGTCATTAACTAAAAAAATGATTGATGAAAGTGCATTGGACGAAAAGGGAGTAATTGCCAGTTTAAAAGATCACTATTTGCGTGCATTTGGTGATCCAAATGGATTTAAATTTAAACGTGCCCAAGACAATTTTGCATCTTCATTAGCTGCCTATTCAGTTATTTGTTACCTTTTACAAATTAAAGATAGACATAATGGTAATATTATGATTGATAATGAAGGACATGTTTGTCATATTGATTTTGGTTTTATGCTTTCCAATTCACCTGGTTCTGTTGGTTTTGAATCTGCACCATTTAAATTAACTTATGAATACGCCGAAGTATTAGGTGGTTCTGATAGTGAAGTATATAAGAAATTTGTGAGATTAACAAAAGAATCGTTTAAAGCAGTTAGAAAATATGCTGATCAAATTGTATCGATGTGCGAAATCATGCAAAAGGACAACATGCAACCATGTTTCAATGCAGGTGATCAAACTAGTGTTCAACTAAAACAAAGATTCCATTTAGAATTATCCGATTCTGAGTGTGATGATTTTGTTGAAAATTTCCTAGTGGCAAAATCATTGGGTAGTATTTATACCAGACTTTATGATCAATTCCAATTGATTACTCAAGGTATTTACAGTTAATGCTGCTACTACACCTACCCACATACAAACACACGAATATATATAGACTTATGCATACATAATGAACACTGACAGAACAAACCTGTATAGCCATCTACTTAAAATTAGAAAACTATTGATATACAATATATATAAATATCAATATTAATAATAATTCATTCATTGAGTAATGATTTCCAGTGTATATATAGGTAAAATATCTACCAATTTAGTATATAGAATCGGTATAGTTCTTGCTCGTTGGCGGCTAAATTTACCACGTCAAAATGTTTTCATGATCAAAAAGAGGGTAACGCTGGTATAATTTCAGCATCAACAAAGGAAAAGGAACCTTTAAATATAAAAACAAGTAATAAATATATGGATGATGGTGTGTTTATTGGACTTTTAATGGGTAAACAAGGGTGAGAAGCAAGCTCGTAGTTATCAAGCGTTATATCCAGATAAGAGTGCTATTAGAAGTGCTGAAAGAAATAGTGTTTTCTGGAAATAGGAGCAATAATGATTGATCCTGCGATTAAAGATGATTTACGCCATGGTGCTAAAGAAACAGACGACAATATGAATATTGATGATGAGCATCTATATGGTAATATGGAGGAATTGAAGAGGTTAGTAGATGGAGATGGAGATGCTGATGATGTAGAATTGCGCGTTGCTTTTGATTCTGATAGTGATAATGATAATTTGACAGGAAATGATTCAGATTCTCTGTTAGCAGAGTTTTCTGATTATGGTGAAGTATCAGAAGATGATGAGGAAGATTTTATGGATGCTATTAGAGAGGCAAACAATTTTAAAGTTAAGAAGAAAAATAAGAAATCTAACAAATCTAGTTCTGGTTCAAAACATATAAATAGAATTCGTAGAGATCGTGTTACGAATCCTGAAGTTGTACAACTGATTTCAGAAGCTAATGAAGCATTTGTTAGAAATGATCTACATGTTGCTGAGAGATTGTTTAATGAAATTATTAAAAAAGATGCAAGAAATTTTGCAGCTTATGAAACTTTAGGTGAAATTTATC
This sequence comes from Vanderwaltozyma yarrowii, assembly GCA_030568135.1. Classification (NCBI taxonomy): domain Eukaryota; kingdom Fungi; phylum Ascomycota; class Saccharomycetes; order Saccharomycetales; family Saccharomycetaceae; genus Vanderwaltozyma; species Vanderwaltozyma yarrowii. The sequence continues at coordinate 74,998 of JAJLTL010000009.1, forward strand.
AATTACAAAATCGTTTAAATGATTGTTGTAATTCTTGGTTTCTTGCTGCACATTTAAATTCATCAGATTGGCAATTTTGGAAAGTTGTCGCCAGATTATCAGCTGATTTGAACCACAACAGACAAGCTATCTATTGTTATTCAAGGGTGATAAATATCAATCACGAAGATTGGGAGTCTGTTTATTGTAGAGCTACTTTATATAAGACTATTGGCCAAATTGGTAGGGCTTTAGAAGGTTTCCAAAAAATATATGCACATAACCCTTATGATGCAAATATTTTAAGAGAATTGGCTGTTTTATATGTAGAATATAATAGGGTCAATGATGCTATCGATCTATACTTGAAAGTATTTGAACAGAATATTAAAAGAAGAGAAGCAATATTGGAAGCTTCTGAAAATGCAGTAGAATCATCAGATGAAGAAGAAAGTGAAACTGAAGAAGAAAATCAATTGGAAGAAATGACAGATACTTTATGGGAAGAAAGGGAAATGTACCCTGATATTAACTGGAAAAAGATACGTGCAGAACATAAGTGTATACTGTTTGATTGGTCTTCATTAAATATTTTAGCTGAATTATTCTTAAAACTATCTGTTGGTGGTCAATCGGGTATCAAAGCAATCAAAAAATGTGCTCGTTGGATTCAAAACCGTGAGTTACAAACATTTTGGGATGATATAACTGATGATTCAGAGTTTGATGACAGAAGAAAGAAAAATGCCAAGTTTGACTCTTTACCAGAGGGTGAAAAAAACAAAGTTTATACGTTACCAATTGATATTAGAATAAGGTTAGGTCTTTTAAGACTTAATAATGATCAACTACTGGAAGCCATGACTCATTTCCAATTCTTATATGACGAACAATTTTCTGAAATTGCTGATCTGTATTTTGAAGCTGCATGTGCTTTAACCAATGCTGAAAAATATAAAGAAGCTATCGATTTCTTTACACCATTACTAGATTCAGAAGAATTTGCTAATATTGATCTATACAGACCGTTGGGTAAATGTTATAAAGAAATTGAAGATTATGAAACTGCAAATACATATTATAAGAAAGTTGTAGCGTTAGATCCAACAGAATTAGATGATAAATTAACTTTAGCTGAAATTAACTATTATCTGGGGAATACAGAAGAATTTAACAATCTATTGGTTGAAGTTGTAGAGCTAAGAAAGAAACAGGCAGATGAACTAATGGAAATTGCGAATGAGAAACCTGTTGAGGCTAATAAAGGTTTAGTTGAATCAGCTAAAGATGTTTCAACTAAACCTTTATTAGAAGATAGTATGTTCAGACAATCAAATTTCAAGAAAAAGAGAACTCCTCAAGATACAGAAAGAGAAAGGGTAGAACGTGAAAGAAAAATTACCTCTAAGGTTATGGATCAATATAATAAATTAAAATTATATAAAAGAGGAATGGAAGTTGGTAATAAGCATCAAACCACGTTATGGATTAATACAGTTTCCGACTTGATTGATATATTTTCAAGTATAAAAAATTTCTTTATAAAAAGTAGATCTAAGAAATTTGTTGGTATTATTAGAAGAACAAGAAAATTCAATAAAGTTATCGATTACAAAATTGAAAGACTATCAAAACTTTCAGAAGGTGATAATCTGTTAGATGGATTACCTTTAATGGAAGAAAGAGTTATTCTGACATCAACAAAAGAATTAAGAGGTTTGACTTATGATCAGTGGTTTGAATTATTCATGGAACTTTCATTGGTAATTACAAAATATCATAGTATTGAAGATGGACTGAGTGTTATTGATACAGCTCAGGAAGTGAATGTCTTCTTCCAAAATCCAGAAAGAGTGAAAATGATGAAGTTTGTTAAGTTAGCGATTATTTTACAAACTGACAATGAAGAAGAGTTAACAGAGAATTTAAGAGGTCTATTAAACCAATTCCAATTTAACAGAAAGGTATTGCAGGTGTTTATGTACAGTTTATCCCGTAATCAAATATCATTGGATATTCTAAGTTCTACAGTTCAACAAAAATTCTTTTTAAGACAGTTAAAAGCCTATGATGCTAGTAGATACGACACATATGTTAGTGGTCAAGCATCAATAACGAATAAAGAAGTACTCAACCCAGAAAAGAAAAGCTCACCATACCTATACTATATATACGCAACTTTATTGTATTCAAGCAGAGGATTTGTCTCTGCTCTACAATACTTGAACTGGTTAGAAAGAGATATTCCAAATGATCCTATGGTTAACCTTCTGTCTGGTCTAGCACATCTTCACCGTTCGATGCAAAGACTAACCCCTATCAGACATTTCCAAATTTTACATGGTCTACGTTATTTGTTTAAATACTATGATATCCGAATGACCTCTTACACAGACATAGAAAGACAAGAAGCAGACTATAACATCGGTCGTGCTTTCCATCTATTAGGTCTTGTATCGATTGCAGTTCAATATTATCATAAAGTTCTGGAAGCTTATGATGATGAAAAATTGAAGAAACATGCTGCATACAATTGTATTATTATTTACCAAGAGAGCGGTAATACTGAATTGGCATCCCACCTGATGCAAAAATACTTAACTATATAACACAATATATTATATTCCTTTTGTATTTTGTAATTATTATTGAACTTTATTATCAATTATTCTATCTTATCCCTTTACTTCCTTATTATATTGAAATTTGAAAAATCAAACCTTTATAAAGGAGATATTGATTAGATACAGGGGGAAAGATGTCAAAGGAAGTTGGTATTAAAGGAAAATCAACTTTTAAATATGCCACAACCAATACCATATCATGTATGTATTTGCTAAGAGCTATTATTGAACCATATTGGTGCTTTTTTTACTAACTACTGCTGAAATTACTCAAATATAAGATTTAGGTTAAATTGAAAACATGTCTTAAAATGGTTATCCAGAGATTGAGATATGCTCAAGAAAAGCAACAAGCACTAGCCAAACAAGGTCGTAGGGAAATAGCTCAGTTGCTATCTAGTAATAAAGAACAAAAAGCTCATTATCGTGTTGAAAGTTTAATTAGCGATGATATTCATATTGAATTACTAGAAATTTTAGAACTATATGGTGAACTTTTACATGCTAGAGTAATGATTTTAAACAATATTGAAAATGAAGCAGACTTAATTGAACATCATATGGAAGATGGTATTAATGAGGCTGTGAGATCAGTAATTTTTGCTACATTACATGTTCCAGAAGTGAAAGAACTCTCCCAAGTGAGAGATCTTTTAACAATGAAATTTGGAACTGAATTTTTGAAATTAATCTTAGAAGAAAAAATGGGAGTTCCAGAAAAAATAGTTAAGAAATGTTCTCCAAAATTACCTAGTGAAGATCTAGTAGAATTATATTTAAAAGAAATTGCCATCACATACGAAGTTCCTTACAGTTTATTAAGTTCAAATGAAGATGAAATTGATTCTGAAAAAGAAGAGGAAGAACATGAAGATAATGAATCTAAAGAATCATCTTCCTCAGATGGGGGAGAGAAGCCAATAGTAGCTGGTGACAATGACGATGAAACGCTTGTGAATGATGAGAGTCATCCTATTACTATAAGGAAACCAAGAAAAAATAGTGAAACTTTAGGACATGATATAAAAATTCCAAAAGATATAAAGAAAGACGTTAAAGTAATTCATAATGTAGAACCAATAAGGAAATCTAAAGATACTGATGAACTAGACGACTTAAAAAAAAGGTTTGCAGCATTACGTAGATGATAGTTTTCCAATTTTATATGTATAAATATATTTACCATTTCCATGTAGTTAAAAAGACGAAAAATATATATTTTGTTGTATATTGTATTTTTGTTTTGTAAATAATTTATTAATAGAATAACTATATAATCTAATTTAATTATACAATTCACTCTCTATATATAAAAATATAAACCCAACCCTGTTATAATGTTTAATAAAAAAAAAAAATGAAGACACTCACCTTCTGGGATAATGTGATAGTAAAAAATATAGTTGATTTTAATAGAAAAAGAAGTTGATATAATAAAGGTTCCCGATAATAATAATATGAATATAACTGATGCTGAATAAATTTTTGTTTCACCCTAATTTGAAATTTTAACTTTTAAATGCTTTCATTTTTTTAGCCCATGCATACTTAACTGATTTTGTTGCACCTGCAGTGAAAATACCTTTTGTCATTTGTAAAGCACTTGATAAACCAATTTTATTTTGTAATGTTTTTGTTGCGGAATCCAATGTGAATCCCTTTGGCAAATAAGTTGAGTTGTTTTCTACAACGTCTTTATAAATTGGTTTATAATAAGTTTTAAAATTATCATAATTTTTAGTAATAATATTTTCCACTTTATTTGGATTTTCACCACCCAATACGTATCTAATATCACCTAAATAACTTAAACCTGCAATTTCTTTATAAAATTGAAATTCATCAAATTTACCATTATTTTTTTTCAATGTTAAATGTTTTGCTAAAGTAGCAGCAGCTTTTAAATTCAATTGATTCCAATATTGAACTCGTAAATCATTTTTCAAAATTTTAACTGGTTTTTGTAACCTACCAGCTAAATAAAACGTATCCCAAGTAGCTAAATCTTTTAATAAATTTTCCATTGAAACCACACCGTATTTTACTTCATGTCCATTTATATCAGCGTATGGATTAAAATATATACCTGCACCAATTTCTTGGAATTTTGAAACAAATTTTGAACCAAAATATTTTAAACTTGAATAATGTTGGGGATTTTGTCTCATATTTAAAGAATGGAAATGTGATGGGTGTGTAACACCAAAAATCATATCAATCTGTGGGCTCTTGCCTGTATTTTGTTGATAACCTGTCTGTTGGAAAACACCGGAACCATATCCAAAAGCGTACCTAACAGGAGCATTAAAAGAATCCATAATCCCATTTAATTCTAATTGTAATTCTTTATCAATAGTAATCAACTGATTCGAACCATAATTCGGTGGTAATCTATTGAATTTGAACATATAATTAGTGAAATTAGAAGTCAACTCATCCGTCTTCTTAATACCTTTTTCCAAAAGGTTTAAACCATTACTATCTTCGTTACCAATCAATGTGGTATGATGATTTAAAACTTCTGTATTATTATTACCTGTTGTACCATGTAATACCGAGTCATCTCTCAATTTTGTATCAGCATCTCCTTTGGTAGAAGTACTTTGACACCTGGTATTAGCCAACACCATACGTCTACTCATTTGAACCATATTCTGCAACAGCAGACCTGATTTACTCCTATTAATTCTCAAAGACATAACCTGCTATTTGAATTTCTTGCAAACTAAATTTTCAAAAATATTTCACTTTTTTGATGGATATTAAAGGTTATTCTACACAAAAACCACACAATACAAATACCAAAACGTCAAAAATACCAAATACTATCGTGTATGACCTGTATATACACTGCTACCACCTATAAATCCATAAATTAACATCAAATTTAAACATTTATATATAAATTAATAGTTCTTGCTTCTTATATTTCTTTCCAAAAAAATGTTGAATTAACCCTAATCCCCAATTAGGTCCTATATATAGGTATATTTGGAAAACCATCAACCCTAAAATAAGGGATGAATCACCTCAAACGAAACGAACTTGGGCGGCTAAAATCTCAAAGGAAAATCATTTTTATTTTTATTTTTATTTTGAAAAATATATAAAAGGACAAGATATTTGAAAGAGGAGAATTGCATTTTAGGTCCCCTTTTGGATAGGAGATTATGTAGTGATAGTGGCGAGAGAGAGAGAGAGAGATGTATGCTGCACTGTGGTAAGAAGGAACAGCAATTGGTAAGGTGCAATTAACAGATCAGGTGGAAGGTTTTGAATCAGAAGGTTAGATATATGGAGATGCAGTTGATCGCGAAGAATATGGGAGGGGGGAGAGAGGCTCAGAAAGCTAATTTAGGTAAATGTTAAGAGAGTAGTTCAGGGGACTGGTTTGCCATCGTGCTTGGTGTTGTCGTGTGTGCGGATTCCGTACTGGCGGCTATTTTCAAAATACAACCACATGAAGATAACCAAAATAAACAGAGGATTAATCTGCAGAAATGGCTATACACTACGTTCCAGTTTTGAATACATAGTGCGATTCTAGAACACTCAATTGACTGTTGTTTGTCATTTCATAACTTATGTTTACTCAATTATTCCGTATATATAGGCGTAACAGACCCTTTAATGCATAGAAATCCTGGATATCACGAAATAGATGATACGCTACACCTTTGGTACCCATTGGCTTGTGTTGTCGTTGTTTTCTATTCATTATTCTTGTTATTACTCCCTATTCTTTTACTAGCGTATATCACGTGACCATTTTTGTTTTTGAGTCCCGATGTTAAATGCAAAATAATAATCTAAGGTGGCAAATGTTTGATTAGTTTATAAAAACGGTAGTCACTGAAGTGAACTACTGATCAACAGAATAAAGATCACCCACCATAACGCGATAAAATAATGTTTAGTGGATTTGAGCCTTTTAATGCAGGTGGTTTTGCAAATATTCCACAAAAATTCGAATCGTTTTTCAGATGTTACCCAATTTCAATGATGAACGATAGAATTAGAAAAGATGATGCAAATTTTGGGGGCAAAATTTTCTTACCTACTAGTGCATTAAACAAATTGACAATGTTAAATATCAGATACCCAATGTTATTCGAATTAACTGCAAACGAAAGTGGCAAACAAACTCATTGTGGTGTATTGGAATTTATCGCAGAAGAAGGTAGAGCATATCTACCAGATTGGATGCTACAAACTTTACAAGTTAGTCCAGGCTCCCTTTTAAAAATTGCTACTACTGATATACCATTAGGTTCATATGTAAATATTGAACCACAATCTGTAGATTTCTTAGATATTTCTGATCCAAAAGCTGTATTAGAAAATGTATTAAGAAATTTTTCCACTCTAACTGTAAATGATATTATCGAAATTAGTTATAATAATAAATCATATAAAATCAAAATACTAGAAGTGAAGCCAGAGACCCCTTCTCATGGTATTTGTGTCATTGAAACTGATTTGATAACAGATTTTGCCCCACCAGTAGGGTATGTGGAACCAGATTATAAAGCTTTACAAAAGGAACAACAACAGAAGAAGAAACAAAATGTAGAAGCTTCATTAGGTTCAATGTCAAAAAGAATTAATTACACAGGAATAATAAAAGATGCAAATTTAAATTCAACATTTACTGGTGATGGTGTAAAATTATCGGGGAAACCAATTTCAACAGCAAATAAAATAGATACAAAAGAGATAAAGATATCTTTAGATAATGACCCAGTAAAATTAGATTTACCAGAAGGACAATTATTTTTTGGGTTCCCAATGGTATTACCCAAATCTGATGAGAATGACGAAACAACCTCAAATACGACTACTCATTTCCAAGGCCAAGGGAATTCTTTAAGGAAGAGTAATAAAAGGAAAGGGAAAACAGGTTTGGATAAAGAAAAAATAAAAGCTCCAAGATCACCAGAAGTTATAACAATTGACTAAAATAAATGTTTTAACTGACATAGTCCAAACACAAAAGGTAATTCACACTTCGAAATGGAACCCCCTCTGCATCATATAAATAAAGTTTATTATAAATTAAATAAATAAGTAATTAGAAAATACAAAATAATAATAGATTGGTTTAACTAGGAACTTAAACTTTTTATTCATCTTTTTTAGCTCTATGTGACATGATCTTCTTCAATGCTAATGGTAATTCTTCATCAGAACTTTCATTGTAATCGTAATATGCAGAATCTGCATCCCCAATAGTCTTCTTCTTCTATAATGATTGCATCTGTGCACTGAAGTCATTTGCTGAACCAATTGAATAAGCTCTTTTCCTGAATGATGATGGTAATCCTTCTCCAGTGTTACCTGCTTTGTGAGATGCAATACGTGATAAATTCAAATGTCCTTTGCCTGCAAGTGGATTTTGTGAATCGAAACTTTCTCTATCATATGCAACAGGTACAACAATTTCAGAATTATTTTCAGAACTAGAGTCTTCTTCTAATTCTTCTTCTTCATTAAATTCTTCAACTTCGTTTAATGGCATATTATCATTAAACGGTGTTACTGATGAGGACATCCCTCTTGAATTCTTCTTACCTGCAATAAAACTATCAAATCCAGTTACTGCTTCTGCTGCCCAATCTGTATATAATGGACGAGACAAAAACCCATATTTAAATTCATTGACACCAACTAAAATTTTGGTTAGATTTAATAATTCTTCAATATATTCAATGATTTCTTCTACAGCTGCACTCGAGGCATTCCAACTTAAAAATTTCTCTTTCAAGACATATTCATGTGGTGATAATCCTTCATGGACTATTTTATGACCTCTAGCTTTTAATACTAAACCCTCATCATCGCTATCTTCTGAAATAATACTAGTTGAATCATTATCAAATTTATTCTCAATTATTCTTGGTTTTAAGTCATTCAACTTACTACTGTATCTACCTTGTAATGTCTGTCTAACTTTGTTGACTAGTCTTCTATGTGATATTCTTGCACTTGGTAAAAATTGCGGCAGAGGTATTTTATTTGTATATGCTTCTTGTAATGCCCTCATTAGACATGAAATATTAGCGGCAACTTGTCTACGATATGGATAAACGATACTATTCAATTCTTCAACAACCGCATTACCATAATGGTTTCTCAATAGTGCAACATTATCCATTCTATCAATTATTTGTTTCTGCAAGAAAATTACTTGAGTGAAAACATTTTCTAATTCAGTGTACTCACCTTTTAATCTTGGTTCTTGTCTAGTTAAACCTTTGTAAGCTTCAGCTCTTCCCAATGCTGCTTTAGCAGATTTTGATATCTTAGAAAATATTTGTGACCGATTTTCTGTTACATTGCTGTCAATAGGTTCACCTTCAAGAGAAGCAGCATAAAGTAATTCCATTCTTGATATACAACCACAAACAAATGAAATTTCTTCATTTAACTGATCTCTTGCTGTGATAGGGAACACAAATACTTGAACAAGCAATGCTATAACACCACCATAACCAACTGCTAGGCATCTCTTGGCAAAATTTATTAAAATACCACCTGGAGCATCCCCAGGGAAAATTGCAGCAAGCATAACAATATAAATACTAATAATTTGAATGATGGCTGCTTTAACATAAGGAGTACCTAATAGGAAATAAAAACCTGGTACTGCCCCAAAGACAGTTATAACAGTTTCCAAATAAGGATTTGTTTGATTAACACCCGCAACGTATGATAAATAAGCCCATGCAGAACCTGATATAACACCAACCGCACGAAGGAAAAATACCCAGAAAGTACCACCAACTGATGTTTCCATACATAAAATGCACACGAAACCAATCCAAGCACCATGATAGGAAATATACCAATCACGAGCAGCTGGTATAAACATTGGGAAAGAGGCAAGTAATAATGCAATTGCTACTTGAACTGCAAATCTGACATGTGCTACTGACCTTTTATAAAAAGCGTTACTCCAAAATAAAACTTCAAAACAATAATGAGAGGGAAGTTTCCAGATTGAGATTTTTTTACCTGATATGCTAGATGATGATGTCAAACTTGATCCAGTTGTATCTGAATTTGATATAGGAAGATTCTTTTTCAAATCATCTTTTGGAATTTTATGAGTTTCAGCTTTTTGTTCCAACAATTCCTCTTCTTCATTTTGTGGTCTTTTTACAGTAGCATATTGTGGTGCATTACCTTGATTAATAGTACCTCTTAAACCTTCATTTTCTGTTACTGAAACACCTCTTGAATAAGTACCCAATAACCATGTTTTTAACGTATCAAAATTACGTAAAAATGTAAACCATAGAGATTTACCACGTAACCAACCTTTAGCTTCCTGTCTTTGTCTGAATTGGTGAATATCTTCAACAGTTTTCATCATTTCCATTATTGAAGTACCAGTTTCTTTGAAATTCATTAAAAATGAGGATAACAAGAACATTTCATCATTAGGATTTAATAAATCTTTATCAACTAAAATCAATTGATCTCTTACTTTCAAATCAAATTCTACCAAAGCTTGTTCTAAATTGTTAATACGATCAACAAAGCAAAAATCTTTAGGGAAGTCTTTCTTCTTTTCATAGATAGGAAAATCTCCTTGTTCAAACATGGAACAAGGATGAGTTCTTTTTAAATCTACATCGTATGCATTAGCTAACACCAGCTTGATAGTATACAAACTTTCACTTAATCTTTTATGTAAATTGTACACAACAGGGCGGATCTGATCAACAATAGTAAATAGTTTATCAGCATCAGCAAATGCAATTTCTTTATCTGTATTCATGTTCATTATGTCACCTTCCATATTCTGTTTCTTTCCTAGTAAGATAAATTCCAATTGACATGCGTTAATGATACCTTTAATATACTTTCCCAATGGTTCAAATGATTTGATTACAGAATTCAATTGTGTAGGTGAAACGTACGAATAAGATATTTCATAGACACATTCTTCATAAACCAATTCACATGCGCCTATCTTTTTATCAATAGAATTCTTAATTGTTAATAATTTTGATAAAGAAGCAGGTTCTTTGTTATACAACGAATCTTCTTTGTTTTGATCAATGGATAAGAAAAAATTAATTGAATGATCCACAGCTTTATGAACAGCATTCAACGTATCGATCGTTGTGTTACCCAAATATGTACTACCAAACTCCGGGAAAAGTATCAAGTTCCAACAAATCGATAAACCAATACCCATATAAAATGGAACCGTGAATGCCTTTGATATTGTCGCTGGAGTAGCATTTAATGGCTCTAAAAATGCGAAATGAACCACCAAGAATAAAGGAAACACTATACCGAAATACTCATGGTTTACAGATCTCATCCATCCATGAAACAACAACATCAGCGTCTCAAATACTGCTAGTACAGCAAGAGCAGACTGCATCCTCTGATAATGCAATGTATACTGTTCATTATCTGTAAGTTTGTCCCAATTAGAACCTAAACACCTCTGCGCTAGAAACCTACCAAACAGAGCGTATGCTAACCCAAAGATCAGACCAGTAATACAATATATAGAACCTTTGATCGTACCGCTGACTCTCCTCCCAGGATGTACCATAACTGAAATAAGAGGCAACATAGAAGGTGAATTACCCAATCGATTACGAATCTGAGGAATCAAAACGAAGATGAAGGTTAACGTTGAATGGCAAGTAGATTTGGCAATTCTCTGAGCCAAGATCCTGTCACAGGGAAAGTAATGCTGCCACATCTTGACACACCTATCTATCTTCTTATGCTTTTTTAAATAACTCTCCATCATCTTCAAATATATATGTTATTTTATTTTCCACTTTTCTTCACTCCTTCTTCCACAAGGGTCAACTGCAGTTTATCGAAGTATAATTGCTAAAAACAAACAACAAAAGGGCCAATATGCAAACGTACTGGGTTCAAATACTTAATGGAAACTGCAGATAGACTAGATATAGCCTTTCTTACCCATATATCTTACATATAATACTTCAGCATATGGTTGTCTCATCATCAAAAACTTTTCAATATCGATTTTTAAAATATCGCGATAACGAAAACAAAGTAGTCATCTTGGAATGAGTTATGATGGTTAATGAATAATAAAATTGATATTTGTTGTGTAAAGTTGTATGGTAATCTATATTGGAAATGTATGTAATGTTTGTGTCTATATATGATGTATACATTTATATAAAAATTCTTGTTAATTTGAGTATCATTCAAGTCGTTAAATCAAATTTTAGTATGGTTGAAGAAAAAAATTAGTTGCGTTATATGATGGAACAGAGTCAAGAAATCGAATTTTATCTACTGTTTCGTGGTTACGACGTTGGCATATTCTACTGGGTAGTGTAGTTCGTCATCTGTACCCTTCAAGTCGTATTCGCTTAAACCTATTACTCCACCAAACTTTACGAATCTTTCGTACTGTTTTTGACGAATGGCTTCAACTTTTTGAGCCATATCTGGCCAGTACACTTTATGGTTATATTTGAAATCCAAGTTCCCATTGTAAGTGGCATCCAGTTGTGAAACTTCGATATGTTTTTCGTATGGTTCATCAAATATTGCCTTTTCTCTAGTATTTGGATCTAAAAATGGGTATACCATTTTTAAAAATGCCCATGCATACCATGGAATATTTGTCAAAAGACATTTACCCATTCTTTCAGGATAATAGTCTTGCATGACTTTCAAACACAGTTTAGTGATGGATAGAGGTGGGACTTTGTCACTTATAATACCAGGTTCTTTGTAACCTTTTAAATCAATTAAGACAGTTAATTTTTCTACACCTTGTGGAGTCATAGCCACAGCAGCCTCCATCATGTATATTAGTTGTTGGACTTGTCTATACGAGGATTCTGTGTTCTGTCTACCATTCTTCATGTAGAATAATGGTCTTCTGCTATAATCAAAGCCCAGTAGTACTTCTTTACCTGTTTCATTTTCAATGGCAACATGATCACTTGTTAATGGAACTTCGTCATTCTCATAAGTGATCCCGGCTTCTCTTCTCCATGCCATCGTTTCAGTTAGATTCTTGATGGTATTATGGTAGTCCCATTTAGCAGCTCTCAAGAACCTCAAAATACATTCTCTTGTTAACCAAGATTTCTCCCAGGAACTAAATGATCTCGTTTGTGATTGGTCTTTTGTATTAATCGGTAATTCAAAATTCTCATCACTGAAATATTTTAGAACTTTCTGGTACAACTTGTATTGTTCCTCTGTGATGTTTGGTAACTTCTCAGCTTCCCCATATTCCTTTGGAGGATCAACAAAACATTTATCAATTGGAATTAAATCTTTTGAATTAATAGGCGCAACTGCCACGTTTTCCTTTTTGTTTCTAGAGAACAACCCCATGTTTTCCAATAAATAAAATTAGAAAACTAACCAAACAATACCTCCTAAAGCACAATCTGCTGTTGCAATTGATGTCAATAGCTTTATTCTTTGCACAATTATCAATTTATGAAATTACAAATAGGTAATAATTATGTACCTTTCAATTTTAAAATCGCTTGAAAAAAAAATTTTCCACTTTTAAAGAGGTATTTATTCGTAAAATCGGTGTAATATTGGATGTTAAATTGATCTGATATCGGTAGTTGTTAATTGAATGACCACATACACGATACTCCAGATACTATGACCCCATTGTTTATAATGTCCCAGGTACCAATGTTGAAATGGAAACATATCTCTTGTTATAAGGAACCTCTTTTGAATAATACGAAGATGGGATTATTGGCTCAACGGTAACGAAAAATTGGTTCCATAACGTTTGCGATGGGAAACTATTGTAGACCATCTTGGAATACTCCATTGATTTGAATATAACATATGCTACAATTGTTGTATCCCTTTCGTAATCGTTTCTCTTGGAATAATAGCAGTCGTAAACAATATCGGAATGGAAAATATCTTGATTTAAGTAATCGATGAGTAATTCGGAGTCTTGCAATTCGACTGATTGGTTGTTGACCAATTCAATTCTTAACGTACAAGTATCTTGGAACTTATGTACTTTATTAGTCGGTGTTGTGGATTTTGGGACGTCTTTAAAGTCATCACCAATAGTCCCATCATCCATCATCTTCCTCAAAGCAATGCCATGTGCTCTGATCGAGGCAATTCGTTCCAGTTCATCAAAAGTAGTGGCACCTGTACCATCTCCATCATCACTGGCTTGTAATCTTCCCTTTTTGTTGATATTGTTGTAATACCAATCATCGTATTTCAATCGAGTCTCGTTAGTGGAGAATATCGAATAAACAAGGTTACAACATTTCATATCGAAGGGGTACACACTTGCTCCACCACATGCCACTATATTATCACGTATCTCTTGCATCCTAGCCATTACCATCTCTTTGGGATACATTTGCTGTTGCATTGAATCATCATTTGATGTCACATCGAGTTGTAAAAAGTTATAAAGATCAATCTGTTCTTCAACTGCACAAGACAGACAGTCATCCATATAGAACTGATCACAATGATAAATACGGTTACCAACTTGCATGCTCGATATCTACTTTACCAACACCTTTAATATCAATTTTGGTCCATCGATGTCTCATTTCACATAGTAAAAACAATATTTCTTAAAAATGCGAAGTAATTTCTGATATGTTGTAAATTTGATACTCTAATAAAGTAAAGATGGTTAAGTCAAGTAAAATGGTGTTTTAATTGTAAAGGACATCTATTTCGAGAGGTATACAGATCTATGTAGGATTTATGGGTCGATATATATACATATGTGATATTGAGAGTATTTATTGCTGTGTGGAAGAAGTTATCAAACGCTTAACTGATTAGCCACATCAAGACTGATTGCCAGACGAAACCGTAAAAGAACAAGAAGTAGTTGCATTTCTTTACAGTAGACTTCTTGATACTAGCCATGTCGTCGTTAGCAGTGTTGAACATGTTGAATTTGATGGCTCTTAATAAGAAGACACCAAAAGCAATGAACAAATAGATTTTAACAGCTATTGACAGATGGAATGGCAAAGTTGGGAAGAACAGGATGATAGTCAATGGTACGAACTTGTAACCAACGTAGCATAACAGTTCTGTGATACTTGTTGTTGGTGAACTTGAAGTGACAAGTAAGTACAAACCTAATTTCAAAATAACTAAATCAAGAGCAACAAATGCTACTGTTGAAGATAATTTGTAATACAGATTCTCTGGATTGAAAGAACCGTTCAAACCTTGTTGTGTGTTCCATACCAGGATGTATGTAACCAACCCCATGATTGGGATATACATATCTGGAGAATTAACATCATCTTTTGGTGCCATGAAGGATGCAGAAGTAGAGTTACTAGAGGATTGAGCCTCTGGAATACGCTGCCAGTTGTTCTTGTTGATAAATGGGAACAGTATCAATCTGATCTTCTCTAGGACATAGTATGTGGATACTTGGAAGTAATGGGACAACATAGACGATCCAGTTGTTGCCTTCGATACTGTCTCTTGAAATTGTGAGAAGTTTTGTTGTCCTAAAAGGTTTGAAAACGCAGACTGTCCCAATTGGAAAGCCATCGTGGAACGAGGGTCTTGGAATTGTTGTTGTTGCTGTTGTTGTTGCTGCTGCTGGTGCTGTTGTTGTTGGAATTGTGCATGTTGGTTTTGGTTTTGGTACTGGTCTTGAAATTGCGGAACTTGTTGGTTTGGGTACCCTCCTTGCGTTTGTTGAAACTGGCCAGCTTGAGGCTGATTGTTGGCACTGTTCATATAAGGATTATATGACATGGTTTCGGCTGCTGTATATGTTTCCTTAGATGTTCGTTTTAATGGTCTACTCAACTTGTTTGTCCATTTAACATCAATTGAAACCTGTATTTAATCATCCAAATATATCTTAAATTGTTTTCAAAATTCAAAATTTGGAAATTTAGATATTTTATTCTACAATCACTATTCACGAGGTAAAGCGAAATGTAATTTGATATTTAAAGCATAAGATAGTACTAAATTGCATTACCAAATATCATAAACTACTGAACAGGAATTGTATATTTACAACACAACTTCTTGTAGTATGAATTTGTGTTGGATAGTACGTTTAATATCAATTTCCCCTGCACAAGTGCTAGCGTCACACCCATATCATAATTAAATATTCAATAACGCGTAATTTTGAATAAATCTTTCAAATTTGAAAAGTTTGGCGTTTGGTATTTGAAACTTGACAGATATTTAAAAGAATTTACAATCGTTTGGTATATTAAGTTTCTACTACTCCCACCAGGCATCCATCACCATCCTTGTTAGTGTCCACAATAGGTTTGATTTAATTTTGCATTATCCCAAGTGAAAATAGGCATACAATAGATATTTGAATCAATTAGGATGTCATCGAACAATAATTATAATCGAAATGGTGGTGGCAATGGCGGCAATAGATTTAAAGGGTCTACTTCTGCCAGATATGTGAAGAACACAGGTGGATCCTCTGCCAACAATAATTTTGCATTGACTGCCCAGCAACTGCTGCAGTCCTCTAAAGTGGATAATATCGATTCACTGATGGGTTTTGAAAGATATGTTCCGCCACAATTCAATGGTCAAGTTGACCCAAATAATCTAAACACAATTCCCGGTCGTATTGGATGGCTGGTGAATATGCATCCAACTCTGATATCTCAGGACTCTTTAACTAGTCACCATGGTAGTTCGAACGGTGGTGGGAATACAGGTATTGCAGGTGTAGATTTTTATTTCCTGGATGAAGAAGGTGGTAGTTTCAAATCCTCAATCACTTATGATCCATACTTCTTTGTCACTGTTAGTGTAGAATCGAGAACAAACGATGTGGAAGAGTTTTTAAAGAAACATTTGGAAAGTTGTTTGAAAAGCATTGATATCATTGCAAAAGATGATTTATCCATGGATAACCATTTGATTGGTTTACAAAAAACTTTGATTAAATTGAGTTTTGTAAATTCAAATCAACTTTTCGAAGCAAGGAAACTATTAAGACCTATCTTAGCGGATAATTTAAATAATAAAACACAAAGAGATCTTTATAACAGAAATATCAGCAACAATCAATCCAAAGTAATTGATGCTCCAAAACTTTTAGGAGAAATTAGAGAATATGATGTACCATATCATGTACGTGTCTCTATCGATAAAGATATTCGTGTAGGGAAATGGTATAAAGTTACATCTGCTGGGTTTTTTGAAAATGCTGAGAAAGTGGCTTTTGCTGATCCTGTAGTGCTGGCATTCGATATAGAAACTACAAAGGCACCATTAAAATTCCCGGAAGCATCTGTAGATCAAGTTATGATGATCTCGTATATGATTGATGGTGATGGTTATTTAATTACAAATAGAGAAATCATTTCGGAAGATATTGAAGATTTTGAATATTCTCCTAAACCTGAATACCAAGGTTTGTTTACAATTTTTAATGAAGTTGATGAATTAGCATTATTACAAAGATTTTTTGAGCATATAAGAGAAGTTAAACCAACAGTTATGTCAACGTTTAATGGTGACTTCTTCGATTGGCCTTTTATAGAGACAAGAGCCAAAATTCATGGCCTAAATATGTTTGACGAAATTGGTTTTGCACCTGATGCTGAAGGTGAATATAAATCGTCATATTGTGTACATATGGATTGTTATCGTTGGGTGAAGCGTGATTCCTATTTACCACAAGGTTCTCAAGGTTTGAAAGCTGTTACACAAGCAAAATTAGGTTATAATCCAATTGAATTAGATCCAGAATTAATGACACCTTATGCATACGAAAAACCACAACATTTATCAGAGTATTCTGTTTCTGATGCCGTGGCCACCTATTATCTGTACATGAAATATGTACATCCGTTCGTTTTTTCTCTTTGTACTATTATTCCATTAAATCCCGACGAAGTGTTAAGAAAAGGTACTGGTACTTTATGTGAAATGTTATTAATGGTTCAAGCTTATCAAAAAAATATTTTACTTCCAAATAAACATACTGACCCAATTGAACGTTTCTATGACGGTCATCTTTTAGAATCTGAAACATACGTTGGTGGTCATGTTGAATCATTAGAAGCAGGTGTTTTCAGAAGTGATATTAAAAATAAATTCAAGATCAATCCTGAAGTTGTCGACGATCTTTTAAAAGATCTGGATCATTCTTTGAAGTTTGCCGTCGAAGTTGAAAATAATTCAAAAATAGAAGATGTAACAAACTTTGAAGAAATAAAACAAGACATCATAATGAAATTAAATGATATGAAAGAGAATACCAAAAGAGATGAACTGCCATTAATTTATCACGTAGATGTTGCCTCTATGTACCCAAATATTATGACAACAAATAGATTACAACCTGATAGTATGAAAAGTGAAAGAGATTGTGCAAGTTGTGATTTTAATAGACCAGGTAAGACATGTGATAGAAGATTGAAATGGGCTTGGAGAGGTAATTTCTTTCCATCAAAAATGGATGAATATAATATGGTAAAAAGAGCATTGCAAAATGAAACCTTCCGTAATAAGAATAAATATTCTAAAAAGAAATACCTAACTTTCGATGAATTAAGTTATACTGAACAAGTTGAACATATAAAGAAACGTTTAACTGATTACTGTAAAAAAGTTTATCATAGAACCAAAGTTTCAGAAGTTGTTGAAAGAGAAGCTATCGTTTGCCAAAGGGAAAATCCATTCTATGTTAATACAGTTAAATCTTTCCGTGATAGAAGATATGAATTTAAAGGTTTAGCCAAAACATGGAAGCAGAAAATGTCAGCTATTGATAAATCAGATCATCATGCTAAAGATGAAGCCAAGAAAATGATTGTTCTTTATGATTCTTTACAATTAGCACATAAGGTTATTTTGAATTCATTTTATGGTTACGTCATGAGAAAGGGTTCCCGTTGGTACTCCATGGAAATGGCAGGTATCACATGTTTGACCGGTGCTACAATTATTCAAATGGCTAGATCTGTCGTTGAAGGTATTGGTAGACCTTTAGAATTAGATACTGATGGTATTTGGTGTATCATACCAAAATCCTTCCCTGAAAATTATCAATTCAAATTGAAAAACGGAAAGAAACTATTCATGTCATATCCATGTTCGATGTTAAATTATAAAGTGCATCAACAATTTACTAATCATCAATACCAAGATCTTGTCGATCCAATCAAACATAAATATGAAACACATAGTGAAAATTCTATCTTTTTTGAAGTGGATGGTCCATATAAAGCAATGATTTTACCTACTTCTAAGGAAGAAGGTAAAGGTATCAAAAAGAGATATGCTGTTTTTAATGATGATGGTTCCTTAGCCGAATTGAAAGGTTTCGAATTAAAAAGACGTGGTGAGTTACAACTTATTAAAAATTTCCAAAGTGATATCTTTAAAGTCTTTTTAGATGGAGATTCTTTAGAATCTTGTTATAAAGCTGTAGCCGACGTTGCAAACAGATGGTTAGATGTTTTAGACAGTAAAGGTTCTATGTTAGAAGATGAAGATTTGATTGCATTGATTTGTGAAAATAGAAGTATGTCTAAGACATTAAAGGAATACGAAGGTCAAAAATCTACATCTATTACAACAGCTAAAAGATTAGGTGATTTTCTGGGTGAAGAAATTACAAGAGATAAAGGTTTGCAATGTAAATATATTATTAGTAGCAAACCTATAAACGCTCCTGTAACAGAACGTGCTATCCCTGTCGCTATCTTTTCCACAGACATACAAGTGAAAAGGTCCTTTTTAAGACGTTGGTTGATGGACCCTACTCTGGAAGATTTTGATCCTAGAACTATTATTGATTGGAACTATTATAGAGAGAGAGTTGCATCCGTCGTTCAAAAGATTATCACTATTCCAGCGGCTTTACAAGACGTCACAAATCCTGTTCCAAGAGTTGATCATCCAGATTGGTTAAGAAAGAAAATTGCAACTAAACTTGATAAATCAAAGCAAACTTCGTTAAATAGATTTTTTACAAAGACCACAGATGCACCAACTTCAAGGAAAGTTAAAGATATCGAAGATTTATTCAAAGTTGATGAAGAAAATTTGGCAGAAAAGATTAAAATTGCAAAGGTTACAAGAAAAAACAATGCTAAGAGAAGGAGACAACAGAATCAAGAAGAAGAAGAAGCTTTAGTTTTACCAACAGAAATGCCAGATATGGACGATGACTATGTTGCTTGGTTACAATATCAAAAAATAAAATGGAAGATTCAAGCAAGAGATAGAAAAAGAAGAGCACAACTATTCGGTAATTCTCACGGTGCATCAGAAAGGAATATGTTGGGTAGTATGATAAGAAAACAAGCCGAATCATACGCTAATTCGACATGGGAAATTATTCAATACAAATTATCTAATAACCCTGGTGAGTTAGATGTTTACGTTTTAATTAATGACAAGATCCAAGTTCTTAAATTCAATATCCCTAAAACAATATATATTAAATTCAAAGGTCAATCGTTACCTCTGAATAAATTAAAGTCATGTATTGTTGAAAAATCTACGTCTTTATTACCAAATAACCATCAATTAAATGATAATGGTAATGGTTCTTTATTTAAACTTACTATTCCAGAATCAATATTTATGGATGAAGAAGAAGATCCCACGAGTATTATTAATGATGAAGATGTTCTAGGTATTTTTGAAAGCACTATTACTTCGAGTGAGCGTGCCATTATGGAATTGGGTAGTACAGTTGCATTTAGTTCCAATGCTATGGGATCTTTGGGTAAAGGTTTGCAAAAAGGTTTTAATATGAAAAATCTTTCTATGGCAGATAATGATAGATATCTAAGTCGATTACCAATAGGTGTTGTCTATTTTCTTCATATAACTACTGATATTGGTTATGAATTCTTCAGTGTCTACAAATCTTGGGGCGAAGAAGTCCGAGTATTTGTTTTGAAACCATCAGCACAAGCTCAAGAAGTTAGTTCTACTACTTTGGAACAACTATATAGAAATATGTTTGAAACGAAGAAAAACAAATTGGATAGCTACT
Source organism: Vanderwaltozyma yarrowii (assembly GCA_030568135.1). Classification (NCBI taxonomy): domain Eukaryota; kingdom Fungi; phylum Ascomycota; class Saccharomycetes; order Saccharomycetales; family Saccharomycetaceae; genus Vanderwaltozyma; species Vanderwaltozyma yarrowii. The sequence goes on from JAJLTL010000009.1 coordinate 95,617, forward strand.
CACGTCTATTGAATCTAAAAGACAACCATTCCTTTAGAATCCAGAGTTACACAGATGGAGCAAAGCTTAATAGAAAATTAAGACAAGTTGTATCCAAAATGAAAGATGAAAAAGGGTTACAATTTTTGTTACTTTTACAATCACCTCATCCATCCAAATTGACCAGCACTGTTGAGTCTTTAAATCAACTTCCAATAATTGAATTATCAAGTAATGAGTTGAAATTGCCCCAATTAAACTGGCAAGGTCCATTGGCTAAAAAAATTGTGCAAAATTTATTATCTTGTGGTTCATGGTTATCTCATTTAGTTACTTTAGCGAAATATAGTAACATTCCAATTTGTAATTTGAACTTGAATGATATTGGTTATATTATCGATATTATATATGCTAGAAAGTTGAAAAATGAAGGTATCGTGTTATGGTGGAATGAAAATTCACCTTTACCTGACCATGGTGGGGTTCAAAAAGAATTTGATCTTAATACCTCTTGGATCATGAATGATTTAGAGTTCCCTGAAATTAACAATCCAAATGTCTACGATAATGTTACCTTAGAAGTGTCTATTAATAATTTAATGGTTAACACGGTATTGACATCTTCTTTGATTAACGATGCTGAAGGTAGTGATCTTCTAGATGTTGATTTTTCAAACTCAAATAACAATGGAGATGGTAATACAACCACTGCATTTGTTCAAGATGCCTTTTCTGGCGCTGCCTTGATGGTATTAAGATCGTTATTGAAAAATTGGTGGGATCATGCATTAAAAGAAAATTTAACAGCTGATTTATTAGTAAATTCTTTTGTTACATGGGTTCAAAATCCTAATTCCAAATTGTTTGATGGTGCATTGAGATACCATGTCCATAATTTAACGAAAAAATCATTATTACAGTTGATGAATGAATTTTCCTCTTTAGGTTCTTCAATTGTCTATGCCGATAGAAATAAATTGCTAGTAAAGACTTTCAAGACTTCACCTGAAAATTGTTATGCTTATGGTCAATATATTCTTAAAGCCATTAGAGCCAGTCCAACATTCTCTTATTTGGATTTAAGTATCGAAAGATATTGGGATTTGTTAGTTTGGATGGATAAATATAATTTTGGTGGTTTAGCATGTACTGAGATTTCTGATTCCGAAATACAGGATCTAAATGCTTATTCTCATTGGCAAATCAAAAGATTTTTACCTTCAATATATCAACCAGAATTTGATGATTGGATTATGATTATCTTGGACAGTATGGTGAAAACCAAACAAAAATATTTGGAAGTCAGTACAGGAACACAAAGATTAACTCAATTACCTCCTACCAAAAACAGGGAAGAAGAAGAAGACAGTAATGGTCCAATCGATACATTTACTCAATTGTTTTCTAAACCAATGTTGAAACGTATCCAAAAATTATTCCGTAATCAACAAGAATTTATTTTAGATCCACAATATTCAAATGATTACACTTTTCCTATATTACCAGGTTCACATCTCAATATGAAAAACCCATTACTTGAACTAGTGAAACATCTATCCCATGTAATGTTACTTTCCGATAAGACTACTTTAGAAGTAAGAGAATTAAGAAAAGAATTGTTGAAAATATTCGAAGTACGTGAATTTGACAGAAATGCCGAATTCAAGAACCCAAGTTCCAGTTTAATAGTAAACGGGTTCCTCTGTGAACATTGTTTCCATATCACTGATATAAATTTCTGTAATTCAGATCCTGATACTTTATTCCAATGTGAAAGATGTGAAAAATCATTAGATAGATCGATCCTGGAAGAAAACTTGATCCAGAAGTTATGTGCTGAAGTGGAAAAGTACCTAACACAAGATTCTAAATGTAGCAGATGTCACAAGATCAAGCAAGATCTGATGAGTGAACATTGTCCATGTTCAGGTCCATGGGAATGTACAATTCCTCAATCTTCATTATTACAAAACCTAAGGATATACAACCAAGTAGCAGCTTACTTCAAATTCAGCGCATTGGCGAGTGCAATCTCAGAAATAGGTGTATAATTTCATATTATATACATATATATATATAAACAATGTACATATCACATTTTATTTATTCATACCATTTTTTATTGTTCATAGTGTAAATAAGCTCTTCGGCATCAAAAATATTGAAAAGTTTGCTAAACCTTGATTGATAAATGTGTGATATAAATTTTGAAATGGTTTATTTTGAATTGAAGTTACTGTGTTGAAGGAGGATAGTGGAAATAGAGTCAAGAATTACAGTGGAACATATTGAGCAGGTGTATTTATAGAACCTTTAACTTTTTAACTGATGAATTTGATTGAAGATGTATTGTTTCGTGATTATCAAGTAAATGCGCTGTCATCGTATATACATAAAGATCCATCAATTACTCCTACAAACTTGATTTTACAAGGTCCTAGTAGTTCTGGGAAGACATATATATTGCGTCAGGTGTTTAAGTACAATAGTCATCTAATTAATACATGGCTACAACCTATTGAACTGGTTTCTTGGAAGCCATTATTTCAAGCAATCGTTAGATCGTTGCAGCAGAAATTACAATCATTATACCCAGATATCAGTACAAAAGAGTTTGATGCATTAGATGTAGAAGGACCATACCAATTGTTGAATGTTTTGAGTGATATATTTAGTAAATATGATGTTTTAGAAGAACCGTTTAATCTGTTTATAGTAATCGATGGTCTAGATAGTTTACAAGATTTAGATGCAACTATTCTATTAAAATTAATGAAAATACCTGAACTGTTGACTCCGACATTTAAGCTACAATTGAAGTTTATCTTTATTCTACAGGATGATGCTTTTTTACAAAGATATTGCACTTATTTAGTACCAACTGTTGTTTTCCCCAGATATAATATAGATGAAATAACAAGAATTCTAATGATGCAAAAATCAGTAGAATTAGAGAATTCTAATGTCTTCAGGAAACGCATATTAGAACAAGAAATCGATGACTGTGATGATGACCAATTTTCTCGTGTAGCAATGAATTTCATACAGTTAATTGTACAGGCATTCCATCCATATACTGGTAACGACATTTCCTCATTAAGTGATTTGATCGATTTCAAATGGGAATTATACGTTATGAAAATCACTAAAGTAAATATATTTGAACCTCTATCATTATACAGGAGTACACTATCATTGTTCTTAACCACCAACGATTCATTAACAGAAGAAGATGACGATATTATCGATGTTGAAGGAAATAAAGAGCAGGGACACCATGAGGTCACACAAACGTATGAGTTATCTACGCTGTCGAAATATTTATTAATTGCTGCATACTTATGTTCATACTTACAACCACGTTACGATATGAGTATATTCTCCAGAAAGGCATTTATCAAATCTGGTAGAGCTTCTTATGGTAGAAGAAAGAAGCTAGCTACAAATCCAAGATATCTACCACCAAGCATCTTTCAACTAGATAGATTATTTGCCATGTTCCAAGCAATATACCCGATGGAAGACAAATACAATAACAATTACATGTCACTGCTGCATGAAGAGAAGTTCATCAAAGCAAACTTGGAGGTCTTCCAAAATCTAGCAGAATTACATTCTTTGAAATTAATTGCAACAACGATTACCAAAAATATCGATTTCATGTCAAACAAAATGAAATGGAAAGTGAATATCCCATGGGAGATCATCATAGAGATATCAGATTCAGTTGGTTTTGAATTAAAAGACTACTTCAGTGGATTACATGAATAGTTTTGGGTAAAAACCTTTTATGGTTCTAATGGCATCATTAGTTACGGATTTGGGATATATTGAATAAACTTTAACTTAAACTTGTATAAACTTTATATAAAACTTACAAATAAAAGCATTTAACTTTATCAATGTTACGATGGGAGGGGAATCGAGAGTCTGGGTCACTTCTGTTTGTGGTGAATTATGGCCAAACTTAAATTCGATGAAAGGGATCCATTGAAGCTGAAAAGAGAGCAGGAATTCGATGAAGACAGTGAAGATGAGAAGGAAATGGGTGATGAAGAAGTTGGATTCCAGTCTAAATCTAGGTATCAGCACAAGAATAAAAAACAGCAGGTTATTGTGGATGGATACGGTAGTGATTCTTCTGAAGAATCTGCTGATGAATTGAACAATGAGAAAATTCCTGGTACTACTGAAGAAGTTGATATGTTTGAATCGGATACAGAACAACAACCGAAACCGGTTAAAGACTCAAATTTACTGGACTTAGATGAGTTTAGAAAAGAGAATATAGAAGACGATGGTGTGAATGTACAAAACTATTCCTATCAAGATGGTTCAGATGTTCAACTTGAAGCATTTGACATTAAAGATGAAACTGACAAAGGTGTCTTTGATAAAGATGGTAATTATATTGAAGTAAAACCAAATGACGATGATGAAATACAAGAACAAGATAAGTGGATAGATGACTGTGATGATGTGAACCAAGTTGCAAAAGCAAAAGAGTCAAATGATAAAAGAATGAGAGAAAATCTACGAAGTTTCCAAAAAAAAAAGAGACATTACATGATAGAAGATGGACTACTTCGATTAAAGTTCTTCATTGATCAAGATCATACGCTGTTACAAACTCTAAGTAATTTAAATAAGTTACGAAAAGATAAATTAAACAAAAATGCTAATATTTATATAGTCAATGCTATAAATTTCCTCACTGATTTAATTGAAATACTAGAGAGCAAAGGAATCGATGATATTTATGACTTAACACGTTCAGATGTCAACAGACTCATAAAAGAAGAATCGTTAGACGATTCAAATATGATTGACGATTATAAATCCAAAATATGGTGCTTCAAGTGGTTGAACAAACTGAATGATGTCCAAAAATTGTACACGAATTATGAAATGCAATATTGGAAAGATACATATTTCAACAGTAAAGTTGTTGTTAAACTCGAGGAAGAGTCAGATGAGGAGAAGAATTGGGTTCATGTTAATTGTGTAACGTTTATGTAATTGTTTTAGTGTAACAAAAAAATAGGATACATGTTTATTTGATTTCATTATATGCCAGTGGCGAGGGGTGATGCATTACCACACTTGAGTTTGATCTTGCGCTAAGAAGTCTTTTGTAACATCTTCATCTTCCATAAAGCCTTGAACTTCACCAGCAATGATTCTTGATACATTTTCAACTTTATCATAATTTAATGAATTTTTAGAACGTTTTTTCATTTGTCTTTGTAATGACAACAGTATGATACGAAATTTATTCTTTAATTTCACCATTGTTGTTTCATAATGTTCCACATTCTCTTCTTCATTATCCATTATTATACTGCCAATTAATTCTCTTACTGAAGATATACTTTTCATTAAAGCTTTATTATCAGAGAAATTTTCTTCAATCAAAGTACACAAACCTTGCATCTGACCCACTAGAATAAACCTCTGGAATGCTACTTGTAGACCATACTGCTTACCTTCCACATAATTCTGTTTCAAATTCTCTTGTCTTCCTTCTTCAAAACCTTCATCGTAAAATTGTTTCTCTAGTGATAGCAAGTCATCAAATTCAGTAGCCATTTCCTCAATTAATTATATATTATCCTGAAAGATACAATTATTGAATCCCTATATGTCTAAATTGATACACCTAATGCCTTAAAAGAAACAAGTTCATCTCTTTTATGTAGGTGATATCTTTTTAAATACTCGATGAGCTGAAAAATTTCAAGCAAACAATGGGCTTATTAATACTAATTATATGGAGAAGAAGCATAAGAAGATTAATTGAAGCAGAGCTGAATTATGTCAATTGATTTCAAACAATATCATTTCTGATGTACTACAGTATCATAACTCATTGCCAGTGTGTTTATGAAGTTTTATTACTCTAGCGATAACTAGAGAAAGGTACAGAAAATACTAATATAGCCATAAATTATATGTTTAAAAGTGTAGCTATCTTTAAATAGCTAACAAAGATATGTATGTATATGTATATGTAAATGTGTTTGCTTATGTATGTATTGGTGTGTGTATGTATGTATGTTATTATCAAACTGAGAAGCAATGGACGGTTCTCTTCAGAAGAACTTAGATATTCGTGAAGAGAGTACTAAATAGTCTTTCCTGATTTGACTTCTTTACCTGTCTTCTTGATCTTTTCTAATATAGTATCATATGGTAACACTGTGACGACATCGACAGTTTGATCTTCCAAAGAGATATCGATCTTACTGACATCTGGTTGTAATCTTGTCAATACTTTGTTAACTGCATTGGAACAACCTGAACAGGTCATAACAACGTTGAATTGGTAGTGGAATTGTTCAGACATTATTAATAGAGAAATATGATACTAGTATCTGTACTATCTGGTGGCTTGCTTAATTCATTAACATCTTCTTTCAACTTGTAAAACCACAAACCCATCTTTAAATCTCACACTAATTTGCACCTTAAATACTTTTTCGCTGGCAAATTTGGAAGGTTTATATAGTGTGAAACAGATGATTTAAGTAACTTTAGTGTAAAAGATATGATATGTGATATTTAAAAACAGATATTAGTCTATACAGATATATATTATGTGCTGGAGTTGGTAGAGTAGAAGGCGTATTACTAATCCGCTGAGGTTCCTCTTATTTCACGGATGTCCTCAATAGCACTTCTTCTTAATGGTGTATCCGCAAATAGCAAAACTATCCATTGGACTATTTCATCTGTTGAAAACAAGTAGAATTCACCATCGTAGAATAGTTCCATGATTTCCTTTAAATGCAATGTTAGTAGTCTGCCTACCATGAGGAACTTTTCACGAAGTTCCCTGTACTTTGGTGACTCAGCTAGACTTTCTACTTCTGTACCTGATGCCACTATGGAAATGAATTCAGATAAGTTTTCAGAATTCTTTTCAGATATCATTTGCCACTTGGATATAGGGTCTACAATTATCGAAAGGTATACGAAATGTAATAATCTTAATAAATATTTCTCTGAATCTGGACCACCGATTTTGATTAATGGTGCAATGCATTCGGTTTGGATGAACGGTAGTAATTCACTGATATGTGTTCTCCAATGTGGTTCGTTTTCATTTTGTTTCAACATGAGTAGTTCTTGATTTATCGATTTGAAGATTTTTTTATTTTTCAATGCTAATTTATTTTCTAAAAATCTATAATTCAACTCTGCTAACCTTGCTAAGTTTTCATTCTCTTCAATTGTGCTTCTCATATCTATATACAATTGCCACCAATTATCTGTATATTTACGGGTACACGTAGCCAAAAATGCAGTTTGTAGAAGGTTGAATTTATAATCTCTGTATTGTGGATCGACATTATCGGCACCAATTTTTTCGCAAGATTCGTAAAACTGTGAGACAATATCTTTAAATAATTTTGGTAACTGTGTAACTTTTAGATGCAATGATGACTCTGAACGTTGTTTTGGTTGGAATGACCCAAGTTCAGTATCAGGTTCATCAAGATCAAAATCATATTGTTCATCCCAACCATCATCAACACTATCTGATCTTTCGACTTGTAATGTATCTGATTTTTTTGGACTTTCAATTATATTGTTATTGTCATTGTCAGTTATGTCAGTTTGCTCATCCCATGCATTATCGTCACCATCCCAACCCCAATCATCTTGATCGGTTGTGCTGACAGATTTTCTAGATGCGGCTCTTGATCTTTTCACTGGATTTTCTGTTTTAGTTTTTAATTGTATATCTTCCAACAGTTGCCAATTATTTGCTTTATCATCAAATATTCTTCTTATATTCAATAGCTGTTGTTCGTATACCCTGTCTAACTGCAAATTATTGTAGATGTGAAGATCATTTAACAGATCGTGAACTTCTTTACTGGAGTAAGTCCATTGAGAACCAGTTTTACTAGATAATTTAACTAATGATTCATTTATATCGGATATATCACTTTTCAATGATTGATTTGATTCTTTTAAAATCAATGCAATATTATTTTTAACAAATCTCAACAATTCGGTAGCGATCACTGGTCCACATTTGGTTAAAAGTAAACCAATATCATTATCTGCGATTTCATTCTCTAAAAATGAAATTAAACTTTTAAAACTCTTAATATTTGAGTTTAATAAATCAGTACTAGGCTGTGAGATGGTTTGCAAAGATAGAACATGTAGTTCTGGATTATATTCGAAAATACCATTTTCCTTGAATAAAGTATTTTTAATATGTGATAGGATATTTTCATAATGAATAAAATTTTGCAGTAATAGAGATAATTTATTTCTCACAATTTCTTGTAAATCACCCATTTCCATATCTGTAATAATCCAATTATCTGAATCCAAGATATCATTTGAGAAGAATTCCCTTTTCACGAATTCTAGCATAGAAGTATATTCGATTTCCACTTTCTCATTATCGATATATATGAATTTAGTAAACTTAATAGTATGATCATCAATTTGCCAAAATTTATTTATGATGATATCGTATATTTTTTCCACCAATTGAACATGTAGAGAGTCCACATAATTAGCCACAGATAGTTGTAACCTAATGTTTTGTTTCACTAATGATTCATTATCTTTTAATTTCTTGCGCAGATTTTGTAGTGAATAGTAACAATTTTCTAATTCTGAACAATCCCAATTAGCTTTAAATTCCATTATTAAATTGGATACAGTTCTCAAACTGTTTAAATCGTGTAACTCGGAAACAAGAGCAGCATCAGATTGTAAAATATCATCCACATTCAAACGATCAGCATTTTTTTTGGAAATTTTATCATTTGAATTCCACAATGGATCATTAGCAATAGAATCGAGTAAAATATCCTTATCGCTCAAAATAGCAGCAATCGAGTCGTCGTAGGCCATGCTGTCCAACTACAATATAATATAATCTTCTGGCTATAAAATTGTCTCAATTATATCACTAAATTGTATTCTAATCCATCCATTTATTCAAATAAATATCATTTATGTATCATTTAAAGTGAAATTTAACCAAAAAAACGCTGTCGTAAAGTACGAAATATTGAAAACACCACCAAACGTGGTAGCGCCGTTTACAATATGCAAATATTTAACTGAACAATGAACCAATAAAATGAATAAACAAGTCTAATTGATAGATTTGATCGAAAACTGTAGAGCTAGTGGAGTGAGTGAGTGAGTGAGTGAGTATTCAGGAAGGTACCACCACTGTATCCAGGAATTTTGAGGTACTCTGACAACACTTCTTCAATAACAAACAGAAAACTCGTTAGACAATTAAAATCAACTAACAAAAGAACTAGAACATATATCTTCAAGATGTGGCTAGCATATATGTAGCATGCAGACATCGATTGATTAATTATAACACAAGATACAAGAGAAAATAATAAATACGACTGTAATCTGAATTGTCAGGCATTTGATGAATGTTGGATAGGATCTTTTTATCATCACTAAAATGATTTCTGAGTGAGCTGAGAAAGGTTGTCATCATAAACAGATACATGTCGTATGTATTATAACCGTACGCATAAGATTAAAAAAAGTTGTAATATTATAAATAAATATTAAATTAAATTATACTATTTTCGACACTTTGAAAGGGAAAGTAAACTTACTTCCACCAACGAAGTACCGTCAACAGTACAATCTCCACGATATAGTGAGCCCATGGTCACTTTATTCTACTTACTATCATATCATTATTACATAAAATTACTATAATTAATGAAATAAAAGTGGTATAAAAGTTTCTTTAAAATAAAAATTTGCCCCGTCCTTATATACTTAACGGCAATATTACCCGGTGCTGGGCGGCTAAAAAAATAGCATGGCGAGTAGGGTTGGTAAAGTAATATACGGTATAAGAAGATGAATAAAATTAGTCAAATATGTATTAACAAGAGTACAAAAGTGTATAGTATGTAGCTATATGGTATTGTATGGTGTTTTATAGTAGTAATGATGACAGTCTTTCCAGTTCTTTGTTGCAATTTTCACAATATGTGGACAATTTTGTATCGTTGTGGAACGTTTGTGGTGCCTCATTTGCAAGTAATTGACATCTTTCAATTTCTTGGATAAGGAATTTCTTATAATCATCGTGAACTAGTTCCCTTTCCATGTTCTGTATTAGTTTCAACTCTATCAGTAGTTGGTTTCTCTTTGATGAAAGTTCTTGGCGGGACTGTTTGTATTCTGGGTCGTGGATGTTGTCCAGTTCGTTGTATTTCATGAATGCAATGTTGTCTGATGGGATTTCGTTTAATAGATCGTTGTTGTTTATTTTGATACTTCTTTGCATATCAGTCTTTAAATTACCGTCAACATAAGCATTGAAAATCGTGTTAGCTCTTTTCAATGACCAATACGTGACACTCTTTTTACTTGATAAAAATGTATTGAATATTACTGATCCTAATAATGCAATGACAACTATTCTGTTCACTCTTGAGATACTACGTATAATCACTCTGGTGGATGCTATCATGATTCTAATCACGATAAAGATGGTATTTGCCAAACGGTAAACGAATAATTTAAATAAAACTTTTAATAATATTGACCACGTATAATCAGCAATATATTCATGTTGTTCAGTAGTATTGCTCTTCTCGTATTTTTCTTTACTCGTATTGTTCACTTCAAGCATACCACATGATTTTATAGCTTTAATCGCTTTACCATATTTACCTATTCTCTCTAAATAATATTTGATTACTTTCTTCATTAAAATAAATTCACTTTGAGTGAATCTTAGTACTATATCTTGAAGAATTCTTTCATGATAATGAACATATTTAACAGGAGTTCTATCTTTAGCACAAATAAAATCTAGTTTGTAATAAACGTTTAATAATGAACTACTAGTCGACATATGCGATCTACTAGCAATCTGATGTTCTGGATCATATGGTTCCGTAATGATATATTTAACTTTAATCTGCAATGGGCGACAAAGTGGGAATTTTACACACACTGGATCTTGATCAATTTCATAGTATTTATTTTCTACTATCTTTACAATTCTTTGGGTTATTATTCGTTCATAGAAATTTTTCTTCTTCTTTCTTAAATCGATATGCAAAAAATTATCTGTTAAATTTAATTGGAATTTTACATCACGAACTAATTGAGGTTGACCTGTTTCTGAATTATCATCTTCGTGCCAATATAAGTTGTCATTACTGTTATTATTTTTCTGTGCTAAATAAAGTGATACGGGAAAAGCATCACTTTTATCACCAAATAATATATGAGTTAAACCTTTACTCGATATGTCATAATTACTATTATAATTAATACTATATTCTACTTGAATACGTTTTCTTTTAATTAATGTGTTTAATCCTCCTTCACTCATCATCCAAAATGTATTTTCCGTATGTGTTTTTGGTAACTTGATGGCAGAAGGATGTTCTTGACGAAATACTTTTAAAGCTTTTGATTCTTTGATTTTCGCATTTTTTTCAGCTAATTCTTGTTCAATTTTATTCAATATCTTATAAAGTTCTTCTCCTTTCTTAGGGTTAGGAGATTTCTTATTATTTGTAAGGTATTGTAATTTTTTTGCAACAATAGAAGCATCTGTAAAATAAACATATATACTAATATGAGGACCTTCGGAATCATGGAAGTGTAATAGGTTAGGAGTAGTATCATCTATCTCAATATTAGTCACGTCTTCGAGTTTTTTACTGAGCAGACATATGAAACCCATAGAATTCATAAAACAATATATATGATCAGCTGTTACGTAACATGAAGCTGAAAACCTCTGCCTTTGGTTAGGACACCAAAATGATGAAAATTTAAAAAGTAATAAAGTTTCAGGATATTTTAACACTCTGTGATCGACGGAATAAAAAATACTTTTAAATTGAATGTCTTGGATCTTCATTTCATTGGAATATATTTTAGGATAATTTGTTGAATTTGATGAATTTTCTACCATGCTATTAAGAATTGTTTTCTTCTCTATAACAGAATATCCAGTCCAATTTGTAGCACCCCAAATATTAGCAGTAGTAGCACTTGGTAACCAATTTGAAGATTTATAAAAATGTGAGAATACAGCTAGTTGTGTCATTCTAGTAGATATAGGAGTATTGTCTATTTGAAATAATTTTTCATCATCAAATGTTAATGAATCGTATTCACCAAATCTACCTTTTAAGAATTCTAGTAATGGTTTAGTATCAGAATTACAAGATGTTAGTAAAGAACTAGATGAATCGGTAGAACTACATGCAAACTCAAAAAATTCAGGAGAGTATCTTCTAAATGCAACATCATACTCAAAACTGTTTTTATTCAAGCCTAATACATAATTTTGCGCTATCTTAAATGTTGTTAACCATGATTTAAGTTCTTTTAAACTTTCAGCTTGTAACACTAATGTTAAATCTTTACTAGAATCACCATTAGCATCTATTACATTGCTACCCAAAATTTTAACTTCGAAACAAAATTTACGTCCTTCATCAGGATCGTATCTTACACTTGTTAATAAGACACCAAATTTATCAGTTTCTTCAACATAGGTTTTAGATGGAGAAAGTGTAAACATACCAAATACGGAATTCTGTATAAAACACCATTTTCGTACCCATATTGTCCTTTTAGTTTTACCAACTGTTGTCTTCATGAATAACCACCCAGATTTTTCTGGTGATCTTTTTATTTTAGTATTATTTACTTTTGAACTGATTAAAGAAGAAGAATTAATACCAGGGATATTGTATTCTTCAAGTTTGTCTGATGGGATTGTTCTATCAACAGAATAATCAAATACTTGTTTCTTAGCAAATTCGATATCAGGAGCAAGTGATTTTGCCCCCTCTATTGCCTTTTCCATCCAATCAGCATATTCATTGTAATATTCAGTGATATTTGGTGTCAAATCAAACTGTTTTTCTGAAGTTGGCGAAGAGTATACATCATGAGATTTCAATATATCGATGATATGTATTATAAATTTATCCAGATCCAACCTAAATTTCGATATAGCGTCTAGCAAGTCCAGGGAAGCTTGTAAATAAAGTTTCTTCTGTTCAAAAACTTCCAGCGAACTATTCATCAAAGTTGTTGGATCTAAATTCGTATTGGAAATCTTAATCTCTTGGTCTTTAATCAATCTGGAATCATAAGATTTTTGAGAATCTTCAAATTTTACTCGTGTTTTCTGGTATGGTAGAATAACGTTTGTCTTTAATTCATGTAGTGCAGTTGAATATGTTGTTCCATCACCAATTAACGTTTTCAATAAATTTGTTACAAATTCGTAGTACTCTTTTGTAAAAGTTTCTAATAGTACAGGTGTAAAACTTTGATTTGTAATCAATCCATTACTTACCATTTCTGGAGTAGGAAGAAATTGAGATAACAAGTTTTCTTTAGCACTGTAATACTCTTTAAATGATAAAGCATATTTTTTCTCAACAAACTCTACCGTTTGAATCCTCCAATCGTCAAATAATTCCACTCTTGTATGGAAGAAATTAACAGAAGCTCTAAAAGAGGGTGAATCTATCGATGCCTCTTTGAAAGCCACTGATATTAGTTTCAACTGTCTAACAGTCTGTTCCTCTGACATAATTAGAAACCTGTTAAAATAATCTGGGATATTTTTCTATATATATATTATTTTCACTAGTAATTAGAATGAAGCAAAACCTCTGTTTTTACTTACCAATTGCTCGCAATAACCCAGACCAAATGGATATAGTTGATCCCAAGCAGTGTGTCTTATAGATTAGCCTTCACGGGTTAAATTGATCTCATAATAAACTACTTATTCCTAACAATATCTTTTAAATGGTTACTGAATATATTTGATATTGAAATTAATATGGGTTCCCGCTATTTGCCGTTCCGTGCACACATTAAAAGGGACAGCCTTAGCATATCAAGAGAGTAAAGAGTATTGAAGAGTATAGATATTTGATTATTGACAAGGTAGATGGGATATCAGCATCCTGTAGATGTCTGTTATACATACTTGAGCTATTGTAGGTGCCGGATATGTAATATGGGTACCACAATGGTCTAACCTTAGGCTTAGAGAGTAAGAATAAGTAAAGAGTTGAATAAAATTAAATATATGAGAATTATATGAACCTCATGATATATATATATATATATGTGATAGTTGTTATATGGCTGTTATATTGTAGTGTCGGAGCTTATTTTTATGTAGCAAGTCATACGGATGCACTTGACTTTACGCTTGTGATAATAGAATGCATTATAGTTATTGTGATGTGCACCGTTAGTCACAACTGTTCATTATTAAACTATGAAGCAATTTGGAATGGATTGAATTAGAATCCTCTGGTAGCAAGATCGTTCACGATCATTGCATAGAAATCTAGAAAATTTATGTTAGACAATACGGTCCCTTGTATCTTACCACCATGCTCTTTTCTAAACTTGGTGAAATCAATTTGTAAGTCATTTCTCCAATTAATTATATCCATATGATCTGTATTAGCCAAGGTACCTCTATACTCGCCCCATTTACTACTTTCCACAGTAACCATCCCATCGTTAGCCTTGCCGTTAGACTCTTTATACATTATCTTCCATGTAGGATAAAAGAAATGATACCATTTTGGTACAAAATATGATCCATATGAGAAATAAGCTACTTTAGGGCTATCTATAATAGTTGCATTGAAATATTTCATGTAGTAGGTGGTTAATTGATAGATACATCTTGGTAATAATATAGGTGCATCGTGTAATGGAGAATTGGTTTTGAACTCTTCGAACTGATCAACAACAAAATCTGCCATTTCTGAACCTCGATGTGGAGTTGAGATCGTCGTTAAACTGGCAATTTCATAATTCTCTGTTAGTAATTTGCTAATTAAATAACGTGAATCCAGTCCCCCCATTGAATGTGATATAAGATTTAGCTTAATTTTATCACTACCTTTAAATGAGTCGTCTTCCACAGATTCTGCATTATACACTTCATTTTTCTTCATCTTATTCTTCATTTTGCCTGTCTCTTTCTCTAGAAACTCATTCAGGGCAATTGCTCTTTGTTCTATACTTCCAAAGCTTGGTACTTTAGGTGTAATAACTGTGCAACCTCTTTTCTCCAGCATCTCTTTAATCCCATTCCAATATGCAATTTCAAGAATACCATTATCAACAGTATCAGTTGTATCATATTCCATAAAATTCCCAGTATTGTTTGAAGCTATACTATTCATAATCAATGTTGTTAATTGAGCTATTGATGGAATTAATATTAATCGATCAAAACCTGATAAACCATGACATAAAACAATTGGATATTTGGGTACAGAAAAAGTCTTGAGAGGTGGTATATCTCTTATTATTGTCTTATCGATTGAAATATGGATTTTCTCTTTGGGATCAGAAATAGTATTCTCATTATAAAATTGCACAAATTCTTTTATTGTGGGTTCATTTGATTCATCAGCGATCTTGTTCAATGAACTTGGAATAAAAGGACTTTTTACATCACCTATAAATGTATTCAGTATATATACCAAAT
This sequence comes from Vanderwaltozyma yarrowii, assembly GCA_030568135.1. NCBI lineage: Eukaryota > Fungi > Ascomycota > Saccharomycetes > Saccharomycetales > Saccharomycetaceae > Vanderwaltozyma > Vanderwaltozyma yarrowii. The sequence goes on from JAJLTL010000009.1 coordinate 111,131, forward strand.
TATAAGTGATTGGATTACGCCAGAACATTTGTTTACTCCCTTTTGCAATATTGGGTGATGATTAAAAAGTGCTAATTGTTTTAATAGATCACGTAACAAAAAAGGGCATAAACACTTTATATACTCAAATCTATAAAAATTTCAAATGTTAATGCAATTGAGTTGTATGTAATTGTTAATGTCTTATATACTGTCTATTTAGTTTATAATGAACCTTGACGCCATTTGTTGGCTAATTTGCTCACACTTTGGCAGAAATCTACATGAATTCTCTTATCGTCAATGATAATTCCTTCCATCTTTTGATATGCTTGTTCACAAGATTTCTTGTTACCAAACTCTATAAAACCATAACCTAATGATTTCCCAGATTCTTTGTCTCTTATTATTTCTACTGATACAATATCACCAAATCTGTGAAAGATTGTGGCTACATCTTTTGCTCTAGTTAGTGAGTTTAATTTACAAATGAATAAGACATTCTCGAGTGGTTTCAGTTTAGTGTTTGGGATATCACCAATTACTTCTAATGCAAGTTCTTTACTCTCTATATCTTTTTCCACTGCATACATTTCACTTTCCTTCTTAAACTTATCGATTAAAAATTCTGGTAGTACAATCTCATCAGTTGGCAATTCTATATCAAAGATAACTAGACCTTCTGGATCAGGAAATGGATCTTCTAGTATATGTGTATCTATTATTCGTATATCTTTATTGGTACAATCGATCTTCTTTAATACATCCCAATATTTCTCAGGGACTTTAGCAAAATAAACCACATCATTTGAACCCTCTGCATCCAGTAAATTTACAACTGTCTGTGAACCTACAAGTGGTATTGAATCAGTATCGTCACTATACGTCACTATAAGCCCAATACTACCTTTTGCAACGGAGTTATTTAACTGTTTGTCAATTGTTGATGATTTCACCAATTGTGGGTTGTTTACTTTTCCATCTTCAACATTAAGTAAACCATTGATTGAAGTATTATTCACCCTCAGTAACTTACGATCATTAAATCTCAGTAATGCATCACCAAAAGCTATAGAACTCTTAATATTCCTGTAATTATAAAACGATTGGTACCTGTAGAAATTCACTTTGCATAGCTTTAAAAAATTATACGATTCGATGGGGAATTCTTTATAATCAAGATCAACAACCAAATTACCAACAGTAGTCTCGATTAGTATACTCATTTGACCAGTGAACTATATTCTTAGTTATTTAATTGACAAAAGTTATTAAACATTGTATAATGTAACTAACAGTTTCTAAAAAATCAAGGTAAGCTAAATCAGTTTTTTTACAATATCGATTAGTTAGAAATTATTTAATGATTATATAAAAGAGATAAGATAGTTCTTCAAAGTAGAAGGAATTTAAATAAATTTATATACAAAAAGAATAGCTTTAATGTAAGTCAGATGGGATGTTGATTTTACTTAGACTTACCAGAAGCACTTAAAGTTTCAGTTAAGAACTCTCTCAATGGTGAGAAATTATTGATAAAATTGGCACCTGCAGTTCTTAATGCAACTACTGGTGGGAAATCGTTACTGTAAATCTTTTGACATTTATCAGCGACACCTAGCAATTGAGTGTTGATAGGATAACGTTCTGACCAAAATGGTTCCAAAGCTAGCAAAGATCCGATATCTAAACCTCTATGTGTAGCCCTTTCCAAAGCATCTACTAAAGCTTCAGTATCACCTTGGCCCATATTTAAACCTTGACCAGCCAAAGGATGAGTAGTGTGAGCAGCATCACCAATTAAGGCTAATCTCTCACCACAGTATTTATCAGCATGGAACATTTTTAATGGGAAACGAGCTCTTGAATTGTCAATGATACCAGAAACTTTTGGTGGATAAACTTCGTCAATTTCTGAATCATTTTCTAAATTTTTGTATACTTGTTCAGTTCTATATTTAACATCTTCTAATAACTTTTCAGTACTCCATTTACCTTCTTGTAATTTTTTATAATAAAATTTCATATCAGCATCTTCTAATACAAAAGCTGCATTAACCATAATAGTGAATTGTTCTGGAGGTAAAGATACGAACAATTTTGATAATTCTTCAGTAGTTGACCAAACTAAAGTTGCATTGTCATCTGGTAATGGTAAATGAGCAATTGGACCAGTTGGTAAAAATCTTTGCCAACCCCTAACTTTAAATGGTGGATATTCCAATTTCATTGTAGCCACCATTGCAAATTTATTATAGAACCAACCACGAGATTGAATCTTTGAGAAATCTCTTACAGGAGAATTGAACCCATCGGCACCAACTAATAGTCTTGTTTTAAATGATTGACCATTATCCAAAGAAACAATTGGCCAGGAATTTGTATCAGTTGGATCACTATATTTAATATCAGAAACTTTAGTCTTATCCACTAATTCAAAGGAAGACTTGTCTAAGTTTAAATCTGATAATCTTTTCAACAAAGAAGCTTGAACATTTAAAATTTCAATCATATAAGCCAATGAATCTTTTTCCATATTGATTGTACCATTGGAACAACCATCGGTGACATACATACCATCATATGGAATCATTCTATCCTCCATTAAATTGGCACCAACTTTATGTTGTAAGAAGCTAATTGAAGGTGGTGTTAAACTAACTACACGATTGGTATATGTCTCAGGTGGGGAATCGTAAAAAGAAGCAATCTTGCCTTTCACATCCCCAGCATCAACCAAAGTAGTCTTCAAATGCTTCAAGCCAGGAGAACTCTTAATAGCAGCTGCCAATGTCAACCCAGCTGGACCACCACCAACAATCAACACATCGGTCAATTGTGGTGAAGCAGTTGAAGTTGCCAATTTCCTAACGAATAAGGCTCTTTTTAATAAACTAGATCTACTCAACATGTTTTAAAAAAACAGATCAGTACGTACCTATATCTCTGTCAATGTCAACAAGATACACACGATTTACTGTCAATATGAACAAATATACATCTTATACACAAGTAATTAATCAAATAACAACCTTTTTGTAAAAACTGTTGTTCGTTTAAATTGAACAAAATCGCAAATACGACCAAGCTCAAGTTATCCCCTTCTCATCTCCCTCCAAGAAAGGAATAGACACTACAAGAACATGGCAGTCGAACCATACTGGATACACTGATATATAAGCTAGCATTACAGGTAAGGCAATTGTATAAACATCTATAAACTTAAATCTATATGTATATATACATAGATATATATATATTCCTTTCTCAATGTATTTTTGCAAATATTCAGATTCCAAGGGTACTTGCTTCAAATAGAATGAATCATCGCAGCTAGAAAGAACAGAGATGGTCTACCACTACTTACCAACCCCATTGAGTAGTACCTCTGCTACAGATGTTCTTCCCTGTATCTTATAACCTTTGCAATTGTGGCTTGTTCTTAAAGTTCAAGTTGCTGTAAAGTTGAATATTTCACCAATTTCTTCAGCGAAGTTGATGAAACTTTTTATGTTTCACTGAAAAATCTATCGATGAGATGACTGTTTTGCAAGAATGATTGATGGTTTCTAGATCAAGATAGTATATCAGTAGTCATTTTATGTACTTTAGTTCTGAGTGTTTTATTTTTATCTCTTTGAAAGTTTGAGAGTATGGGATTTGGTCGTCAGGTTTTCAGTGAAGGATTGCGTTTAAGTGAAAAGGTTTCAAAACAATACATGCATTCTCAGTTTCCTATGGTAGGTATGAAGGATAAAGTGTATATTGAGAAGTTGAGAGTGGATGCTGTGGTTGGTCCTGATTCCTGGGGTCAATTGAGTAAACAGCAGTGTTTTGTGACTCTGGGTATGCATACGGACTTCAGTAAGGCTTCAGATCAAGATGATTTGAATTACTCATTAAACTATGCTGTGATATCTCGTGAGGTAAGCAATTATATCAACAAGACTTCCAATTGGGGATCGTTGGGGAGATTGTCTAGAGGTACAGCCAATTTTGCAATGGAAAATTTTAAAGGGATTGAGCAGTTGGATTTGAAGGTTGAGTCACAGGACGCCCATATTAGAAGTGATGATATTTCATGTATAATATCACAAACAAGAGATGCACAAGCTACTGTTGATGATAAAACATATGATGTTATCAGAATATCTAATTTGAAGATGTTGACTTTGATCGGTGTTTTCACTTTTGAACGTTTGCAAAAACAATATATTGCATTAGATTTAATGATTCCATGGCCCAAAAAGATTGAACAGCAACCTTCTTATAAATCAATTATAGACAGTGTTGTAGAATATGTGGAAAATACCAATTTTAAGACTGTTGAAGCTTTAGTGGAATCAGTTAGTAAAATCATTTCTTCAGATGTGTATTTTAAAGAACTTCAAGATTTCCCTATTGAAGTCAAAGTTATAAAACTAAATGCAATTACTGCAACAGAAGGTGTCGGTGTGAGTTGTATAAGAACTCCAACCGAATTAGCAGATAAACCTCTACCTACTGTAATTAATGGTAATTCGCAATCAGTTGACTCTCTTTCATCTTTTGATTTGCCTATTCATGAAACAACAGCTTCTCAAAATAGCAACACAGCTTATTTAGCATTTGGATCAAATGTTGGAGATACTTTTGCAAATGTACAAACTGCAATTAATTTACTTGCAGAAAATCCAAAAGTCAAAGTAACAAATATATCCTCTTTATTCCAAAGTGAACCAATGTATTTTAAAGATCAACAGCCATTTTTAAACGGTTGTATCGAACTTGAAGTAGGACTTACACCTAATGAGCTTTTGACATTGTGCAAAGATATAGAATATAAAGAATTAAAAAGAGTAAAACATTTTGACAATGGGCCAAGAAGTATTGACTTGGATATCATATTGTATTTGAATAATTCAGGTGAACATGTACTAGTCAATGATAAAGATTTAGTAATTCCACATCCTAGAATGATAGAAAGAACATTTGTACTAGAACCGCTATTGGAAATGATTCCACCTACACATATCCATCCAATCACTGCAGAACCACTCGCTAATCACCTAAAGGAAATATATAAGAAACAAAATGATGAGGATTTCTTGTGGAAAATTACACCTTTACCTAATATTGGTGATCAGACGACAAGATCCTTACAATTTAAAACCATCACAACTGGTGATGAAATAAGTGGTTCTTTGGTGAAAGCAACAGCCTCACCAACTTACTTAATGAGTATCATCAACACTACTCCAGATTCATTTTCTGATGGTGGAGATTTATTTGCAAATATAGAAAAACAAGTACAACATATTAAGGATTTATGTAACGAAACATTACCTTTAACTGAAAAGCTTATTTTCGATATTGGTGGTTGCTCAACTCGTCCAAATTCTACTCAAGCAACATTAGAGGAAGAATTACAGCGCACTATCCCATTAATTAAAGCCATACGATCAGATAAAGATATTCCACAAGATAAAATCATTCTATCGATTGATACTTACCGTGCAGATGTTGCTAAGCAAGCTATTCAAGCAGGTGTTGATATTATAAATGATATTTCAGGGGGTACTTTTGATCCAGAAATGTTTTCTGTCATTGCTGCTAATCCAAAAGTTGCATATATATTGTCACATATCAGAGGTGATATTTCTAATATGGTCAGCTTAACTAAATACGAGTCTAATAATGATAATGTTGAAGAATATATATTCGATGAAGTTAATTCAAGTGACAATAGTATATTTATTAGAACTGTTGGTGGAGAATTAGCTTCTAGATATGAAGAAGCCATTAAAACAGGTATTAAACGTTGGCAAATTATACTTGACCCTGGTCTTGGATTTGCTAAAAATGGTAAACAAAACTTGAAGTTGATTAAACAATTACCATTATTGAAAAATTATTCAGTAATCACAGAAAATAAAAATTTTGTTAATTTCCAAAATATTCCAATATTACTTGGCCCATCCAGAAAAAAATTTATTGGTACAATTACTAAAGATACAGAACCAAAGAATAGAGACTTTGCCACTGGTTCGGTGATAGCTTCATGTATTGGGTTAGGAGCAAACATGGTCAGAGTTCATAACACTGTTGATTGTGCCAAAAGTATTAAGATAGCAGATGCCTTATATCGTGATATATAGATGTTATAATACATATATAGATACAAATATTTCAAACCATAAAAGTAATTCTTGTTAAATTGCTATTCTACAAATATACTTAGAACTCATTCATCATGAAAAGTATGAATATAGGTAAATTAACCTTTTTTTTTGTTTGTCAGTTAGCATAACTTTTTAGACTAATTTTTATTTGTTTCATTTAAAGTAATGAATAGAAACGTACAATGCAATATGAAAATAAAAGTTAATCTAGACTATACGTATATGTTTTTATTTCGATTTAATAGTTTCCCAAAGGGAAAAAACCTTATATACAGATATAAAACAATTTTTTTTTTTTTGAGTATTTTTCCATTTTAATAATAAAAGCATTTTGAATCAGGGATATAATAATAATAATTTTAAAAAAAAAGAGAAAAAAAAACATAAGTGACATGACACACTATTAATTTCAATCAAGTATTTCTCTCAATTTTTTGAAATTAATTGGATGGACAATCTCTTGAGATATGACCAGTTTCATTACAGTTGTAACAAACTTTTTCACCAGGACCACTTGGACAATCCTTAGATAAATGGCCAAAGGTACCACAAGAGTAACATTTAGAACCAGTTTGTAAACAGTCCTTAGCCATATGGTTTGGACCACCACATTTGTAACAAGCAACTTTTGAACCGGATCTGGCATTGGAGAATCTAGCCTTTTTTGGTTCAGTACATTCTCTGGAAACATGACCAGTTTGGTTACAGTTGTAACAACGTTGAACGGAACATTCAGATTTGACATGACCAGTTTCACCACAGTTGTAACATTGCTTATGTTCAACAGTTCTTGGCATAGTACATTCAGTTTGAACATGACCTGGTTGATTACAATTGTAACATAATCTTTCAGAATCACAATCTTCGGCTAAATGACCGATCTTACCACAAACGTAACAGGCTTTTTGAGACATCCTATCCTACCCACACAGTACCTATATATCTATATGTATCTAGATATATACCCCCCTTCAAAACAACAACCACTCTTACACAAAACTTGTTCATTAAAACCTCCATTTCTCTTATAATCCCCATCCCAATTTGCTTAAACTTTTCTTCCCAAAAATTTTTCATTTTTGGTTCAAAAAAATAAAATTTAGTATTGTCGTTAACGGTGACTTTTTATAACAGAATCATAGTGAATAAGACGATGAGGTGAAGTTATATATATGTATATATATATAGATATGCAGATTACTTGGAACTATTCTTATAGATCTGAGACGATACCGTCCAGTAGTTTGTTGTTTTGTGTTGTTTTCGTTTCCCGAGAGCTGGAGAACCATTCGACTTTCATGTTGTGAGATTTCAATTCATGAGTTTCTAATTCTACTTCCCACGGTTCTAGTGGATCTGTATCTGCCACGATGGACCCAAACTCACGTGTGGCGTCGAGTAGTGTATATGCTTTCTCTCTGGCGACTCTTTCGATTCTGTTGGTATGTGTTTCTCCTTCAACGGCGTTGCCATTGTATGTATCATTTTCAAGATCGAGGGAATCAACTTCGATATTCATTTCTTCTATGCATAACGATATCAATACTTCTGGTGCAAGAACGTAGTTGGCAAAGTCCAGAGCCCCCCACCATTTGATTCGAGGTGACTTGTGTGATATCAGTTTGGTTTTGTATCGGTCGTAGATTTCTTGTCCCAATATCAGTTGTCTTTTCAATCCATAATAACCTGCTTGGAATTTTTCAATATCAAACTTTCTAAATTCATCAACAGAGAGGTGTGATCTGTATGAGTTGTCGTGCACTCTCTTGGCCTCCAAATAATACCTGGATCCCACTTTACCTTGTAACACTTTATTAACAATATTGAAATGTGGTTTCGATTTCTTGACGTTTTCATCAATGGAATCAAAATATTGACTTCCCTTCTTCACTAAGTCATCATGGAATAAAACAGTGGGGAGATGGTACTTGCTGTTGTACCGTCTTCTAATAGTCAATTTCAATTCTTGTTCCTGTTCAAAATTCGTATATTTCTTGATCTTGGGTTCACGAGACAGAATTTCTTCAATAAAATTGTCTATCGGTATTCTGCTATCCTCTTTAGTGGCTAATATCTTATTCAATTGAGTAGAAAGCTGAGGTTTTGTTCTGGTCAATGCAATATCCTCAGGTGTGACATTCTGCACCAATTCCACTACATCAGTATGTTTGTGTTTCCTTTTCTGTTTCTTCTTGTTGTGAACTTTATCTGTCAAAAGTATCACATCATCATTGTCATTGTCACTAGATTCAGTCTTTATGAAATGATGCCTTTTCATTTCTTTCAATTTATCATCGTTCTTATCTTGGGTATTGTACGTTCGTTTTCTCAAATAGTTGAAGGTTGTTAGTTTATCCTTTTGATCAGATGTTGTTGAAGTTCTAGTAGGTGGACTCATTCCTTATACAATTCTATCAAAACGATGAGTTCTCCACTGCCAGTACTGTTTCCCTTTGTTATGCTTATTCACTACTCAAATATCAGAATATATTGAAAATATATTGCAATTTGTACTTGATATTTTTTTTTTTCAACAACTAAAGTGCTATAGCTGAAGGTATTGGTATTATTAAAAAGTCACTTGTAATTTCTGATTATCTTGATAAGTAACTTTGTTGTATTGAGTTTAACACTCAAGTATATATAATTACAAGTTTGCACTATTGAATAACCAATTATATATTTAATGTCTTGAAATATTGCAAGTTGTTTTCAACTTTATATTTTATTTGTAAGAAGTTAAAATTGTTTCCAAAATATTAATTGCTATAAAGTTTTTTTAAAATATGTATCATAATATATAACAAGGTAAACCAATAAGCCTACAGATCACTGAATATAGTGGTCATAATGTATGTATTGTATACACTCTTAATTAGTTAAATATAACTTATTATAGTATACACACTCCAAACACCACACTACATTGCATATTCTGCCATACAAAAAAATTTCAAAAGTTATAAAGAACAGAACAAATTGCTTCAAATATTTGAGGTAGAGTGCAACTGAAAAGGGTATATTGAAGGAGATAGAGACCCCAAGACAGTATACTAGTGAGATATTCAAACCATGGAGGAGAAATATATTTTAGATCCGAACCAATTGACGATGTCTGTTGCGTTGTCAGATGCTTTATCTACTAAAGTTGTCAATTCTTATTTAGGAAGAAACCATATCGAATCAGCTAATGACGATCGAGAACAGCATTTAGCAACACGTATGAAGTCCAGATTCGACGGTTCTGTGGCGTCGAATGAAGTACTCTCGTTGGAATTCGATCCTTCTGGATCTCATCTGGCGTATAGCAGAATCGATGGTTCTTTAACTGTTTGGATTTTATTGCAGTCTTCATTCAAAACTTCCAAAAAGATTTATGTTACAGATGCGGCTGGTTCTGATAAGATCGTCCATTCAATATCATGGCATCCAAATGAAGTAACAAAATTTGTTACTGCTTCAAACCATCATGAAATAATTCTATGGGAAATTGATAGAAATACATCAACAGTCAATAAGTTAAAAACTTTAAAAGTCGGTTCTAAGACAAGAATAAATAAAGTCATATTCGATCCAAGTGGCCATTGGCTTGCTGGTATTAGTAGATCTGATGAAATTCATCTTTTCAATGTTCATAAGGATTATTCACCTGAATCAGTTTATAATTTATCTTCACAAGTAGTCGACGAGACAATCACATCAGTTTGTTGGAATAATTCTGGAAACCACTTATTTGTTGGTTTGAAAAATGGGACTCTAATACTATTAACATTAGGGGATGATCACAAATTTGAACAGAGTTTAAGGGTTCAAGCTCATAGAGGGTCAATAACAACTTTATGCATGGACCCTTACGGAAGATTTATTACTACAGGAGGTACAGATGGCGATTGTTCAATATGGGATATATCTACTCTATCATTGTCTAATTCAATAAATGATATCAATTCTTCAGTAGTAGGAGTAGATATATCTCCTTCAGGTAAAATAATTGGTATTTTGAGCGCAAATGATAAAATTCAGTTTTACAATACTACCAGTAATAAAAAATATGGTGAACTTAACTGTAAAAATTCTGATTCTAAATCATGTTTTAAATTTTATCCAAATAAAACTTGGATAATAGCAACACATGAAAATGATATTTTGAAGAGTCATTTCACATCAGCACAACATCAAGATGAATTAACTTATTGGAAATCTGAACACACTGAAACTACAGAAAATCCTCGTAATAGAAATTTCAATTCAAATAACAAGACAAAAGATAAACAAAGCTCTTCTATTAGCAATATCAGCGCCACCACTACTAACAACAATAATAATAGAAGACCTATCCAGAAACGTACAGCAAATTGGGAAAATGATAGAGATAATATACCACGTAAAAGAGAAAGAGGACCGATTAGAGAAAGAGGAACGACGATAAGAGATCGAGCACCAGTGAGGGAAAGAGCACCAGTAAGAGAGAGAGGCTCGATGAGGGATAGAACTCCAGTGAGAGAGAGAGCTCCACCAAGAGAAAGAGGTCCACCAAGGGAAAGAGGTCCACCAAGAGTAAGTAGATTCTCAAGTAGGTAAATAATATATAGTTTAACTGATGAAATGTAATATGAAATCGTTTTTTAATCGAATTTTTAAATTTGTTCTTATTATTTACAAGTCAAATATAGGAAAATATTTATAATTATATATGGAAAGGTTCCACCTGCTTTATACAGGTGATGATGATAATGATGGAATAAAGGTATATGAGTTTTTGTTTTCAATTTTATTTTTTTTTGTTTTCCAAAACTGTAATCAAATATCAGCTAGCATGAATCCCGTTTCTTGGAAGTATTTTTCATTCACAAGATCATTTATTTCTTCCTTCGTTAACCATGCAAATTCTGTAATATCTTTATTTGTTTTTTGTAACTCGAATTTACCTGCTAAAATATGTGATTTAATTAAAAATTCATTACTACCATCACTGTGTTCAATAACACCCGCTGGAGTCTTTGAAACAGTCCATGTATGAATTTCATCACCACCTAGTTCTCTTAAACCTTCTTCAGCTTTAACATGCAATGGTGTATTTTCTACATCAAAACTTGGGAAATTCCATTCACCTTTTTGATTTTTAACTAAAAGGTATAATGTTCTACTCAACTTTCTTTCTAAACTTTTTAAATCTCCATTTTTATCAGCATCAGTAAATCTTGAATTTGGTGCAATTGGTCTAGAAAGATCATCTTTCTTCTTACCCATAGCTCCTTCTTCAACATCAGCCTTTGGTAACACGACTTCCTGTTTAACACTTCTCTCTCTGTTATGTTTCACATCTGGAACACCTTTAGGGAACCAAACACCAGGTAATTTTGCTATTGGACCCGGTTGAGCAGCAGAGAACCTATTTTGTGCCAACGTACCTCTCTTGAAGTAGTAGTAATGTGGAAAAGTCCACATTAAACGTCTTTCCAGTTCAGACTGGTATTTATAATAATTACTTTCCAATTCATTTAAATCTGGAGTAACAATTGGTGTCCTCGAAAGCAGTATACTTGATTTAATACTAGCTGCACCGGCTCTTGGCGCACTAGAACTCAGACCTCTCTTTATCGACAACATTGACCCACTGCTACTATGACTGTATATACACTCTTGACTCCTTTTTAACCACTTCCAAACGTCAAAACATCTAACATTTCAATATCTATTTGATTTATTTCAACCTTTAATATTCTTTCCAAAAGCTTTAAATTTTGGAAAAAAATAAAATAAAATTCAAGATACAAGAACTATCACGAATCACGAGGTGGGATTTAGTGAGTGAAGTTACAATTTTGGAAGAATAATGAGTAATTTAAGGCTAATATGTGACAGATTAGTGACTGTGATTGTATATTTATCAATTATAAACTAGACTGTATATGTGGTATTTAGTTATGGACAGAGTGGGAGGGGTGGAAGAAATTTTGTGAATTAGTGCTGTTGTTGGTTCAACATACTCATCAATGAATTCAAATGAGCAGTTGGATCAAATGATTGTTGTTGTTGTTGAGGTGGAGGTGGAGGTGGTGGTTGTTGGTAGTTGCCCATTTGTTGTTGTGGTGGTTGACCGTAACCCATTTCATGTTGTGGTGGTGGCGGTATTTGTTGGCCATAACGAATATCATGTTGTTGTTGTTGAGGTGGAGGTGGAGGTGGATATTGGTTATATCTTTGATCTTGGTAAGCACCATATTGTGGAGTAACACTTGCACTATCGTCATTGCTTGCTCTAGAAACTTTTGAACCGTATCTACTTGATTCTTGGCCAGATTTACTTGAAGAGCTTTTAGAAGTGACAATTTCACCAACAATAATATCAGGTTCTTCAAAAACGACACCTGGTACAACAGGAGCACCATCTGTACCCCCCCATTGAGCGCTAACACTCCATTTTTTATCAGCATCAGTTAATCTATGCATTGGAATGATACTAAAACCATGTTGATAATCACAACAATCTCTTGGACCAAAACCAACCCCCCAACGAGTTCTTAATGGTAATGCACCATCTTTATTAAAATTCATTAAAGCATTTTCAGCTTCATGTCTTGAATAAACTTTTACAAAAGCATGTTTTCTTGCATTATTTAATATAACACTTTGTACTTCAGCATATGGTCTTAATACGCTTGCAAGATCCCATTCTTTCATATTTGGTGGGACACCACCAATAAATAAAGTACGACTATAAACTTTAATGGTTTCATGTGGTAAAGTACTATCATAAGAGACAGGTTTTGGTCTAAAATGATGATTTGAAGGTTCATTAATTTCATCTGGGTAAAGATGATGATTATTTGCAGCTAAAGGTGAAGGGTGGTTGTTATTATTTGAAGTTTTATTATAATATTCATGATCATAATTATGTTGTTGTGGTGGTTCGCGAGATCTTTTTTGTGGTGGAGATCTTGATCTATCTCTTTGATATCTATCTCTTTCACGATCTCTTCTACTACCATATTCTGTTGTAATATGATTAATTGATTCTTGACGTGTAGGTTGTTGTAAATTTGGATATAACAAAAATTTTTGTTGTTGTATATTTGATAATAATTGAAACAATGCAATTTGTTGTTCAGATAAATCATTTGAATATAATTTTTCTGAAATTTCAATTTTTGGCATTGTTGTTGTTGTTGTTAATGGTTTTAAAACTTCTAAGATTTTAATACATCTTTCTTTTGGATTTGAAGGAAGTTGAGTAGTGGTAGTGGTAGTGGTAGTGGTACTTGGGGTAATAGTGGATTGACCTGATTCCATTGAAAAAAATTTTGCTCTTATTGAATTTAAAATTGTTTTTCTAAATAAACCTGATCTATCCCAAATATCAATTAAAGTAAGTATTTTATTTTTATTATCATTATTACTTTTCAAAATTGCATCAATTATTAAATTTTCAATTGAATCATTTAATATATTTAAAGAATTATTAAAAGCATCATTTGTTACATCATTTTTACTTCTTTTTTCATCTAAATAAGCTCTACCAATTGAATCAATAATATATAATGAACCTAATTTATGAGAATCTTCACAAGTTTTTGAATAATTTATTATTAAAGACATTAAATTTTCACCTTCTTCAACATTTTCAAGTGCATAAGTTGTTAATTTCTTAATACGTGAACCCGAAATCCCGGATTTTAAACTTTTAAATGATTCTAAGGCAGTTACAAAGTCTTGAAAATTTTCAATTTCACTCATTATATTATATTACCTTAATTTAATTTAATTTAATTTAATTTAATGTACTACTATTTTTTATTACTACAATATACTATTACAAAATACGATACGATACGATACAATACGATACGATACAATACGATATTAATATATTCTTAAGTTCTATACCGTACTAAAACAAATATATATATAGATATAATTATTAAACCTCTTACAATAGCAAGACAAACAAAGACAAAGTGGACAGGAAAATCAATTATTGCCACAAAAGTTTTAAAATTATCATTGCCCTTTTATACTTTTTCCCTCTCTTCCCGCCAGAAAGAAAAAAATTGAGAAAAAGATTTCCCAAAAAAATAAAAAATAATTTATTAGCCAACCCTTCCATCATATCATCATTCCATCCACCACCAGAGAGAAAAGACGAAAAAGCCAATTTCGCTTCCCATCCCCATGTGAAAATTTTAATAAATAAATAATTACTAAATTTATTTTTTATTTTTTATTTTTAAATTTATTTATTTATTTATTTAGCACGTGGGGATGGGAACACTTTAGGGTTGTCCTATCACAGTACACGGAATGGTATACACATAGGGTATATGGTATAGATAGGGTAGCGGAATAGGGTGGGGTGCCCTATTTCCAACATGTGACTGGCTGAAACACGTGATGTGTAAATGAATTTAAAATTAGAGTAGTAAGAGATGATATGATATGATATCATCTATGGATTTATTTAATTTACTTTACTTTAACCTTATAAGATGATGTGTTGCTGTTGAACAGTATACTGGCATCTCTTGTGGTGGAATACAAATACCGCAGACGATGAGTGCTATTTATAAACTATCTATACAGGGAATCAGATCTTTTGATTCAAATGATAGAGAAACTATAGAATTTGGTAAACCATTGACTTTAATTGTAGGCAGTAATGGTTCTGGTAAGACAACAATTATCGAATGCTTGAAATATGCCACTACTGGTGATCTACCACCGAATTCAAAAGGTGGTGCATTCGTACATGATCCAAAAATTACTGGTGAAAAAGATGTTAGAGCACAAGTTAAATTAGCATTTACAAGCGCAAATGGTTTGAATATGATTGTTACTAGAAATATTCAATTGTTAGTTAAAAAAACTACTACCACTTTTAAAACTTTGGAAGGTCAATTGGTTTCAATTAATAAAAATGGCGATAGATCAACTTTAAGTACAAGAGCATTGGAATTAGACACTCAAGTACCTTTATATATGGGCGTACCAAAGGCAATATTAGAATACGTTATATTCTGTCATCAAGAAGATAGTCTTTGGCCATTAAGTGAACCATCAAATTTGAAAAAAAAATTCGATGAAATCTTCCAAGCAATGAAATTTACAAAAGCATTAGATAATTTAAAAATTATTAAAAAAGATATGTCACTAGATATAAAACTTTTAAAACAATCTGTCGAACATTTGAAAATAGATAGAGATAGATCAAAAGTTACAAAAATGAATATAGCAAAATTACAATCAAAAAATGATGATTTCCAAAAACAAATAAAAGAAATTGAAATTAAATTATTAGATATTACAAAACAATCAGATAAATTATTTAAATCAAATCAAGATTTTCAAAAAATTTTATCACAATTAGAAAATTTGAAAAGAATCAAAATTTCAACAAATGAACAGATAAATAGATTAACTGATTCAATAGATTTAATAGATTTACCTAAAAATGAAATTCAATCTATGTTGGAAAATTTCTCTTTATCATTACAAGATAAAGAAAATGAAATAAACTCATTATCATTAGAATTATCATCATTAAAGGATAAACAGATTGCAAAACAAGAATATTCTAATAAATTATTAATTAATCAAGGTCAATTGCAATCGAAAAAGGAAAATTATTTAAAAAATTTACATTCCATCGAGGAAATAAGAAACCTATTTGCATCAATATATAAATTAGAAAATAATTCAACTATTTCAAATGATTCGTTTGCATCATCTTTATCAAAATTTCATAGTAAACAATTACTGGATTTAAAAGATTTTATTAAATTTAGTACAGAACAGTTAAATAAATTAAATGAGGATAAAAATAATTTAAATCATCAATTAACTGTTCAATCACAAAAATTACAATATAATACAATGGATAAAAAAAAAATTGAAGATTCAATAATTAAATTGCAAAATGAATTAACAGAATCTGAATTCTCTGATGAAAATCTAACAAAGGAAAATGAAAAATTACAAATATTTAAAGAAAAATTACAAACTTTGGAAAATGAAGGAATCGTATCATCATTAACATTAAAAATTCAAAATAAAAATGATGAAATGTTACTTTTAGAAAATAATTTAGAAAAATTACAAGAAAGGATAATGACAACAAATCAACAATCTGACTTATATGCAAAATTATCAATACTTAAAAAAAATTTAGAAGAGAAAAAAAAATTGTTAAATGATTCAGAAACAAAATACTTAAATGATCAAGTAAGTCTCTCAAATAATTTACAAATTACAAAAGATATTAACTTGGATTTTAATAAATTTTATATTAGTCTACAAAAATCTATTAGTTTAGCTAACAAAGAACAATATGAAAATAATAAACAATATACAACAACTTCTGTGGAATTATCAAATATTAAAAACGAAATTTCAAAAAATACTATACTTGTAAAAGAATTAACTGAAAAGATAAATGATTCTCTACCAGAAGATTGTCCAATTGATGAATATGATGATGCATTACTGGAATCAGAAACTTCATATAAGACTGCTTTAGAAAATTTGAAAATGCATCAAACTACATTAGAATTTAACAGGAAGGCTTTAGAAATTGCACAAAGTGATAACTGTTGTTATCTATGTTCAAGAAAATTTGATGATTCTTCATTGAAAAGTAAATTACTAAGTGAATTACAAGCAAAGACAAATGCTAGTTTTGAAAACACTTTAAAAGATACAGTTACTCAAGAAAAGGAATATCTTGACACTTTACGATCATTAGAAAAAGATATCAACGCATTAAATGAAGCAAATAGTAAAGTAAAAGAACTAAACAAACAGCTTGAGGGAGTGGAAATTTTATCCAGTACTTCCAAGAAACAATTAGATGAAGCTGAAGATAAAAGTAATGAATTGAAAAAAAATAGAGATAGCTGTGACATGATTTTACGTCCACTGGTTGACAATATCATACGTTTAAGAAATGAAATAAATGAGCTAAATATTGATATTCAAGCTATTGTTGATGAGTTAAGTATTTATAATACTTCTAAGGATGGTGTGAAAACTGTCGATGAACTTCAAACACAACAAAAAGAATGTAATGAGACACTTCGTAACATGAGAAAGGAGATTGGTTTACTTCAAGATGAAAAGGAAGAAAAATCCAAAGAATACTCTACTTTAGTAAGTTTGATCAGAGAAAGAACTTCGAAAATTTCAGAAATTGAGAAATATATTTCAAGAAGAAAAAATATTGAAGAAGAAATATCAACAAAAGGAAAAGAAGTCTCTAATATTGATTCTTGGATTACCAATATAAATAAAGAAGTATTAGAGTTTAAGCAAAATTTGGAAACTTTGAACAATAAATTGAATACCGAACAATTGTCATACACAGCAGATTTAGAAGCAAAGAGAAAGGATGTGGATGGAACCGAGAAAAATGTGGATAAATTTACTACGTTACTAAACAATATTAATGAATTTCAAAATAATGATGATAAAGCACTGAAAAAATGTAACGATGAACTTGAATCTACAACATCCGATCTACAAGTTTTGAAGAAGAAAATTGAAGACCATACTAACTTTTTATCAGAGCAGACTCAAAAATTAAATGAATCTAATAATGAAAAGAAGAATTTAAAACAAAATATTGAATTATTAGAATTAAAAGTTCAATTAGTTAAAACCGAAAATGAGATCAAGACATTTGATGTACAGAATGCGGAAGCTGAAAGAGATAAATATCAACAAGAATCATTCAGACTGAGAGGCCTCTTTGAGAAGTTGAGTTCAGAAAATGCAGGAAAATTAGGTGAAATGAAACAATTACAAAATCAAATTGATTCTTTATCTCATCAGTTAAGGACTGATTACAAAGATGTTGATGATATGTATCACAATAAATGGGTTGAATTACAAACAAAATCATTTGTAACTGATGATATTGATACATACTCAAAAGCTTTAGATAGTGCAATTATGAAATACCATGGTTTGAAAATGCAAGATATAAATAGAATTATTGACGAATTATGGAAACGAACATATAGTGGAACTGATGTGGACACAATCCAAATACGTTCCGATGAAGTCGGTAGTACTGTTAAAGGTAAGTCATATAACTATAGAGTGGTTATGTACAAACAGGATGCGGAGCTAGATATGAGAGGTAGATGTTCAGCTGGTCAAAAAGTTCTGGCTTCTATTATTATTAGATTGGCATTATCTGAAACATTTGGTATAAACTGTGGTGTAATTGCATTAGATGAACCAACAACTAATTTGGATGAAGAAAATATTGAAAGTTTGGCTAAATCTTTAAGTAATATCATCGGGTTTAGAAGACATCAAAAAAATTTCCAATTAATCGTTATTACTCATGATGAAAAATTCTTGAATCATATGAATGCCGTCGAATTTACAGATCATTTTTTCAAAGTAAAACGTGATGATAGACAAAAATCATTAATAGAATGGGTTGATATTAATAAAGTATCCGAATAAGTTTGCATTACATTATGACAAACATCACAATATATACCTATTTGTTCCCAAACCAATAGCATAGCATCATATAATATATAGCATATTATATTTAATTAATTGCATCATTTATTATCTTTCTATATTTTCTTTGTGACTCTGCCATGTCAATATTTATTTTATATTTTGCTTCTAATAGTTTTATTAATTTATCATTATTCTTATAAAATCCATCCAATATCACTGAACTTGTCTTTCTATCTTTATGAGAATCACCAATTAATTGGTGAAGTGGTATATTTATTGTGCCAGACTTACCCAATAAATATGCACCATGAACACCCATTTGTGATATATTTTCTGTAGGGACTTCAACATCTATATTATTGTTAATAATCTTTAATAATGACAAAAATCTTCTATTTTTAGCTTGGCTTCCGCATATATTTATCTTGGTAACATGATTGGTATTAGAATACTCATTCAAAACCTCTATTACCTGTCTAGTCTGAAACGCCAGACATTCAAGGCAACTGACATATTTGAATACTAAATTTCTGAAAGATATATCGGTAGTTTCTCCAATCCACATACCTGACATTTCCGGATCTGAATATGGCGTTCTATTTCCATCTAAATCTCCATAGATAATTATATTCTTCATTTCAAAATGAATACTAGACTGTGTTTTAGATTCTATCTCAGTAATGAATGATTCAATTTTATCAAATAATTCAGGCCAATCTTTTGGTGACATAGTATTCGATGCTGGATGTGTTTTGAAAAGATGTTCAATTAATTTCCCTGAACATGATTGTCCAGCTTCATAAACAGAAAACCTATTTGAAGAATCAATGATATTAGTAAATGGACCCCAAATGCCGGGCATTGTACTCTCTAATACAGAAGAAGCATATAAATAACATGTAGATGTTCCTGCAATAACGAACAACGAATCATCATATTGGGCAGATGAAGCTGCAAACCAACTTGAATAACAATCAATACAACTTTTAACTGTTAGTTTTCCATTAATAGAGGTATAGTCGATTGGTCCTATGGTTACATTAGTTGGCATTTTAATAATGTTTGTAAGAAAGTTTTGGTCCCAACCGGACAATTCACCATCATGACCTATATTATTTAAATTACCATCTTTATAAGTATTGATATAGTTCCAGTTATATTTTACAGCCAATTCATAGGAGATATATCGATGCAAGTCTATCAATTCAAAGGTGCTGTCATTGCTATTTTCTTGTAGATTATTAATAAATTTCTTTAGTTTTGGGATACCCATTTCTGGAATGAATCCACCGCTAAAATGATCAAGGGTTTTTTGATCACATATATTATTAAGGTATTTTGCCTCATCTATAGCTGTGGAATCCATCCAAAATATAACATTCTTTGAATCATTTGAATATGGCTGTAACAATTGTTCATCAGTTCTTTGACATATTACCATCGAACAAGTAGCCGATACACCACATGAACGAATATCATATAATTCTATTTTTAATACTTGGAAGCATTTATAAATAGCTTCCATAATCTCTGTAGAATCTTCTACATACTTCCAATCTAATGAATTAGGATCATAGTAATATTTCACTGGTTCTTCTATTATTTCAATCAATTGATTATCATTAAAATCGAAAATACCAACTCTAACTGCGGTTGAACCAAGATCAATTCCAATTCCAATAGATCTGGTCATCAAGTACACCAATATATCGACTGTTTATGCGACAGGAATTACTACGTTTCCAAAATGTAACTCTCATTAAGATGATAATTAATAAGTTCTTCATGGTTGTCATTCTCTTTTCTGCAACTAAATAGGAAAAACCTTTAAATGAAAAATTTGGTAGTTCCAATATAGTGCAATAGAAATATATTTAATATGATAATGATGTGTTTTTATAACTAACTAATATACATAAAAACATCTGATGATTTATATACTATATTTGTATCTATATATACTATCTTATATAATATCGAAAACAGAGATTTTGCTTAACGTGGACCTCTACCTCTTCTTACCATTTCTGGTAATTTGAATGGTACTTTCAAAGTAGCGATTTTATAAGTAGATGCAGAACTCTTTGGAATACCAAAAGCTTCAGCTTGTGCCACAGTGGCACCTTTAACAACACAACCCAGTACTCTAAACAAACCAACTAATCTTGATGGTTTTAATGCCAATTCTTGTGCTAATGGAGTAATTTCTACGATGAAATTATCTAAATGTAAAATGATTGTTAATATGAAACATAACAATTTATCTTCATTTTGTGGATCAATAAAGAATGAGCGATCTTTAGATCTACCGAATTGACCAGCTCTCAAGATGGTGAATCTATCTAAGATACCATCGATCAAAACATCTGGTGGCGAGTTCAATCTTTCCAATAATTTAGTCTTGTTGTTTGTTCTTCTGTTGTCATAAACACCTAATAATAATGATAAGTAGTATAATAATTGTAATTTTGTCATATCAGAAGATTGTGATACTGAAGTTAATTTTTTTGAAATATATTGAGATTTGGTATATGGTAACATTTCCAATTTTTTCTCTTCTTCTGATTCCTTCATGATTGGACCCACACGAATGAAAGTCCATTCTCTCTTGGGTATTATATTATTAATTGGATAAACTTCTTCAACATCAGTAGCTTCAACATTAGCCAATGGAGTTGGTCTATCATTAGAAACAGTTTCTTGCAATTCTGATCTACTTGGTAAATCTTTTGAAGCTGTTCTAACAGAATCCACAATATCTATAGCTGAATCAACTAATTTATCAGCATCGATACGATTTTTTTCTAAATCATTAATAGCTTTCTTAGCTTTCTTAGTACCAAAAGCTTCACCTAATGCATTTCTTAATACAGACATACGAGTTTCGTTACTCTTAATCTTTGGACCTGCTAATTTCTTACTAGATTTAGAAACAACCTTTGAAACTAAAAATGGTGCTTTATACAATTGAATAGATTTTTTAGAAGGATTATATAAACCAACAACGTATTGGTTTGAATCATTAGCAATTGGGTCACAAGAACCTTCGTATTCTAATCTATCGTTTTCACCATGTAACACAAACTGGTTATTACTATTCTTTTGCTTGTATAACTCAAACTTAGTCTCTTTTAGTAAATTAAAACCTTTAAAGAAACTGCCTACAACTGCAGATGGTTGTTCTTGATAACTGTCTACTTGAATATCTTTGTTACCAGACATATCTTTTCCGTACTTTTCTGATTACTTCTCTTGAAGGAACTCCCTTTCACACTACTCAATATAAACTTATAAACAAGGAATCACAACAATCAATATCCATAAATGTATATATATTTAATAAATATTGCTATTATTCTTTCAAGCTCATCGCAAAATTTTTCAAAAAATTTTTCATCAAAAATGCAACATTTGGCAATCACGTGAATGGCGGGTTGATGTAAAATGGACAGAAAACTGTGAGGCTAAAATGTATTATAAAGAGGTGCTATTAAAACAATCAACTATGCGTCTGTATGTCGTTGAACTATCACCGATGTAATTGGTCAATATAGTTTGCCAATTTGTATTAATATTTGCTTAAAACGTTCATTTTAACATGATTCAGGTCAGTTACCCGGGGTAGCCGTGGGCTAAAATAGTATGAATAATACGTAATATCATATCGAATGGAGGGATATTAAAGCAAGATGTGAATGCATCTACACTTGTTTTAAAGAGTTGAAGGATATATACATACATATATAGGTCAGTACTCCTAATACAGTTAAAATGGCCAGTCATACTACAAGCGTTTCGCATTATTACGTGCTGGGCATCGATAGCGATGCTGATATCAATGCCATAAAGAAAGCTTATAAAGAACGTCTTCTGAATACACATCCTGATAAATCTGGTAGTGGGGGAACAGCTACTGGATCAGTTAGTGTTAATCGGATTCAAGAGGCTTATAAAGCGTTGAGTGATCCAATCGCAAGAGAAGCCTATAATAAACAGCTGGAGGATGATCAGAAAAGACAAGGGTTCATGAACTGTGGTGATGGATTAGATGAATATTCATTAGATGAATTTTATTTTAATCCCGTAAATTTAAATTACTGTATGGATTGTCCTCGTTGTAAGACAAAAGATGGATTTCAATTAACTGAAGATACTTTAGAGACTCATGTTTCAGAAAATGACGCAACACAAAATGGATTCCAATTATTAATTCAATGCGTTTCTTGTAGTCTTTGGCTAAAAATTCATTTCGATGTTGGTGAAGCTTACGATGATGCTTGAGAATTGGTTTCATAAAAAAATTAATAATTATTGTATTTTCGTTATATATAAATATGTGTACTATTTATCATTATATACAGTTCTCATTTATTAAAAAAACAGAACATAGGGTTAGAATTAGTGTACCTTTTTTTTATTTTTTTTTATTTCTCTTGCTTAATGATCGCTCCCAATTTTTTTTCATTATCTACAAGTGCAATTAGTGCTTGGGCCATGGAATGTAGATCACCTAATAGACTAACATGACCTGTTGCTGATGCGACTTTGGCAACTACTGGGAATCCGTTTCTCTCAGGTAATAACCAATGATGATGGACAACACCATCACCAGGACCATAGTAAAAATCATAATAATGTCCATCTTTAATATCTTGCAAACCGTTTACTTTGGCACCACGTACTGTAGGGACTCTATTACCATAAACAATTGCCAATGGAGGATATTTTTTACCTTCAATATAGTCTAAACTTTGTAAAAATTCCTTTGTTCTTTTTAAAGTTCTCGTTAAATACTCTCTACTATCTTCGAAAGAAGTTTTATAATTAGTGTTTGCAATATCTTCCTCCGGCTCTTCTGGAATCTCATTGGTATCTGTTACAGACTTTATTAGTGTCAAGGGATTTAAACTTTTTATAAGTTTTTGTGATCCAGAAATATAAGTATTAAGACTAGTCAATGATGTAGATGAACTATTAGATTTCAAAGTATGGATATTATCTCTCCTGTTCTCATTAACTAAAGGTGATAATCCTAATGAAACCCAAACGTTAGGGTCAAAGAAATCTAAATCATACCTTTTCTTTTGCTTCTTATCTACAAAACAACGACCATCTAAAGGTAAAAATGAAAAACTACTTCTCATAAAAAAATTTGCTTCGTCACTTAATATTTTCTTATTTAATATGACTTCATCACCAAATCTAAGAGGACCTAAAATATTTGGACATTGACTTGGAGCACCAACGTAGATGATACCCCTAACCAAATGTGTATGATCTTGCAAAACTTTGTGAGCAATCATACCACCCATTGAATGTGCAATTATATATGTACCTTGTTTGACTTTTTGTTTATCATAAAGTTTTTGTAATTTATCTTTTAAGTGGTTTGCCACAATATCTAATGACAATCTCCAATCATAACCGAATTCTTCAATATTGACGTTTGGATTACCGTCTAATTTCCGTATTAACTTTCTAGATACATCGACTGGGCCAACATGTGTTAACATTCCATCTGGTTTAATTTCTTTTTGTGCTAAAGATTCATCTTCATCGTTTGGACCAATTAATAAATCAACTTTACGAATATTTAATCCTGCTTTTAAAGGAATCCATACTCTTCTATTCGTTTCCCTATCACGTAATATACTACCACGATAGCCACCCATTATAACAAAATCACCTTCAACTTCATCGAAAATAGTTTCTACTCGTGATTCTTTCACTTCATCACCTGTTAATCGTTGGAAATCTTTAGTTAAATTTTTGATACTCTTTTTTAAAGAGTCCATTTGTAGAGTCTCTCTTACTGCTAATTTTCTGACATTGTCAATGCCCTTTTCATCTTTAAATAATGTAATTTCTTCTAATGTTGAAATAGAATCTTGCCTACTCAATTTTTGGTTCATCTCATGTCTACGATATTCTGAAGATTTATTATCATCAGGTAACAATTGATTTGGAATAATTGCTTTTAATGTATTCAAAGGAGAAAGAGGTGATCCACCAGATCCACCAAATGGTAATGCAAATGTAAATATTTTTTGAAGTGGAGTCTCGGATGGTTTTTCTCCTTCTAATACTTCTGCATCTGAGACCTCCTCATCGCTTTCTTCAAATACAGGTTCGGCAGTAGAAGTGGAGGTTGCAACTGGATGTATATTATCACCACCAGCATGTATAATATTGGCACCACCAATTAATTCAGATGCATCAGAAACTGCACGGGATTTCTTATTCTCTATAGTTGAACTATTCGTCGGTACATATTCTTCAACTTCAGCCTTCGTATCTATTATATCTATATCGTTGGTAGTAGATGAATCGTTAGTTTGCA
This sequence comes from Vanderwaltozyma yarrowii, assembly GCA_030568135.1. NCBI lineage: Eukaryota > Fungi > Ascomycota > Saccharomycetes > Saccharomycetales > Saccharomycetaceae > Vanderwaltozyma > Vanderwaltozyma yarrowii. The sequence goes on from JAJLTL010000009.1 coordinate 136,085, forward strand.
TTAAATCTCTTTCTAAATCAGAATCCACATCATCTGATAATATTTTACTCAAACTTCCCATAACCTAATAGGCACTGATAAAGCAAAAACTAAATATGTAAAACTAAGATGTGATACTGGATATATACCACCCTTCTGGATAATATATATTCTTATTTCTAGCAAAATAACACCTTAATGGTTCTACAATTTCTTGTGGTTCAAGTTGATGAGGATTGACCTATTTTTTAAGATTTAATCTTTTTTTATATTTTTTATTTTTTTCTTAAATGATCTGTTGATGACCTCGATTGTTCGATCTCCTTATTAATAAAGAAGGATTATCGTCTTCGAGATTAATATATTGTTATAATTCTAAGAACCGGTTACTGGCAGGATTGCAACTATTGTTATTCGTGATGTTCAATGATGCTAAAATTGCTGCACCTGAACAAGAGACACTGATGTGAAACGAAAATCCCTTAATTTTTAAAAGATAGAACCAATTCAAGTGAGTGTTTATGATGCTTAACAGAGTATAATGATACTAAAATATGACAACTAGAGTCAGTTTCAAGGATACCAACCCCTCTTATCTTTATAGACTGGGTTTTTGTACACAAGTGTGCTGAAAACACCGTAGGACGCAATTGAGCATCATCGAATTCCGGAGCAAGGTGGTTATCCAACTCTAGCTTTACTGATACACACATATATATACATATATGTGTCTCTTATATATATATAGAGACACGGTTGGTATTCGATCTTGTCAGATTCACCTTATTCCTCTTCATCATGGGTCCACCTGTCACTTGATACGTTGAAAATTTTTCAAACGGTGAACAATGGGCTATGACAGCCAGAACCACAACCATGAATGAATGAAACATCATTAATAATGGTGATTAATGGGGTTGATTAATTGATTAATCGATTGCATTTGTGTTTAATTGAACCTTTGTCTGTTTCAGAGATATTTTTTGCTGTTTGCTTTGGTTTGTAACTATTTATAAGAAGAAAGAACCTAAACATTGTATGTTTCTGTTGAAGTCTGTGTTCAAGAGAAATATGTCCACTAATACTACAGGCTCTAAAGTTGTTCAACCAAAATGGTTTAAACCAGAAAATGTTAACCCTAAACCGGTTTTAAAATTATACAATTCTTTAACTAGAACAAAAGACGAATTCATCCCATTGTCTGGTACCAAAGAGGTCTCCTGGTATTCATGTGGTCCAACAGTTTATGACGCATCCCATATGGGTCATGCTAGAAACTACGTTTCTATCGATATCAATAGAAGAATCATGCAAGATTATTTTGGTTATAATGTTAATTTTGTTCAAAATGTTACGGATATCGATGACAAGATTATCTTAAGAGCTAGACAAAATTATTTATTCGAGCAATTCGTTAAAGCACATAATGAAACTATTGATTCCACAGTTATCAGTAAAGTTAACGAGGCATTGTTCCAATACATTGCTAAGAACTTGAAACAAGAATCGATCACTACAATTGAAGAATATAAGACATGGTTGAGTGGTATTGACGAAGAAAAAATGAAAATCGAAGATCCAAAATTCCCAATGCATGTTACTGCTGTAGCCAATTCTATCAAAGCTTTAGAAAACACATCTGATGTTACTGCTTTTTATACTTTAGTTAAAGATGTTTTAATGTTACTATTAGATAAAGAATTAGGTGCCACTATTAACGATCCTGAAGTTTTCCGTAAATTACCAGCTTTCTGGGAAGAAAAATACGATAGTGATATGACTAAATTAAACGTTTTACAATCAACTACTACCACTAGAGTTTCCGAATATGTTCCTGAAATTATTGAATTCGTTGAAAAAATCATCTCAAATGGTTACGCTTATGCAGCAGAAGACGGTTCAGTTTATTTTGATACTCAAAGGTTTGATAAATCTGAAAACCACGACTACGCTAAGAACCAACCTTGGAATAAAGGTCAACTAGACTTAATCAACGATGGTGAAGGTTCTTTAACCAATTTCACCGCTGCCAATGGTAAAAAATCATCAAGTGATTTTGCTTTATGGAAAACTTCTAAACCAGGTGAACCTGAATGGACTTCTCCTTGGGGTAAAGGTAGACCAGGTTGGCATATTGAATGTTCTGTCATGGCCAGTGATATATTGGGTTCTAACATTGATATTCACTCAGGTGGTATTGATTTGGCCTTCCCACATCATGACAACGAATTAGCTCAATCTGAAGCTCATTTCGATAATCATCAATGGATCAATTATTTCTTACATACTGGTCATTTGCATATTGAAGGTCAAAAAATGTCAAAATCATTGAAAAATTTCATTACTATTGAAGAAGCTTTAACAACCTATACTCCACGTCAATTAAGATTGGCATTTGCCTCAGCTCAATGGAACAACCAATTAGATTTCAAAGAAAGTTTAATTAATGAAGTGAAAGCGTTAGAAACTTCTTTCAACAATTTCTTTGCTAATGTCAGAGCATTAAATAACGATTACAAAAATACATTAGCTGCTATTGAAGGTTATGTTTCCAAGAAAGTTGGTCCTTCAGAAAGACAGTTATTACAAGATTTAAGAAACGCACAAGAAAAAGTTGATGTAGCTTTCTGTGATAATTTATCTACTCCACAAGTTTTAAAAGCATTAAGTGATTTAGTTACCTCCACTAACTCCTACATTTCATCTATTGGTAAAGACATTAAAATCGAACCTATTTTAGCTATTTGTAAGTTTGTCACTAAAATTGTCGGTATTGTTGGTTTCCCAACACGTTCCGACGGTTTAGGTTGGGAAAACTCAAGTTCTTCTGATGACAATAGTTCAGGTAGTGTTGAAGAAACTATCATGCCATATGTTCAATGTTTGTCTAAATTTAGAGATTCAGTTCGTTCGCTAGCAATTGAAAAAGCAAGTTACCAAGATTTCTTAAAATTAACAGATAATATTAGAAACGAAGATTTATTAAATTTAAATATTTCTTTAGATGATAGAAATGGTCAATCAGCATTAATCAAGTACTTAACAGAAAGTGAAAAAGCTGAAGTTATTAAAGCCAATGCTGAAAAAATTTCCAGAGAAGAGGAAAAATTAAAGAAGAAATTAGCACAACAAAAATTAAACGAAGAAAAGGAAAAGGAAAGAATGGCAAAAGCCAAAATAGCACCAGAGGAAATGTTCAAATCTAATGAATTATATACTGAATGGGATGCACAAGGTCTACCAACAAAAGATAAAGATGGTAACGAAGTTACTAAATCTATGACCAAAAAATTGAAAAAACAATGGGATCAACAAAAAAAATTACACGATGAATATTTATCTAAACAATAGACAGCTCTGATATATCTCTATAACGTAATGTGTATATAATAAATTATAATATAATAAACAAATGTAATCATCTTTTAAACAGTTCAACCTACTCATCCATATTTTTTGGTTTCTACCGCATAAAATTCCCACTTAATTTTTCTTACTAGAGGGGCACATTGAAAAATTATGTAGAGTTAAAAGATAAATCGATGACCAGATAACAGATATGCTTTGATTATATGCTTATAATGGTATAAGAGAGTATAGAAAAGTATTTAGAATGAGCCAGTATGTGTTTTAATAAGTTATATATTGTTTGGTTTTACCATTTTGTAAGTGCCTAGAAAGTTACTAACAAGTCAATTATTTGGTTAGATCTGAAGAAGCTGAATCCAAAGTGTTTCTGCAATTAGCAGAATGTGAATTGAAAGTAGATGTGATTGAGAAGGAGGTTGAATCGTTCAGATTAAATAAGATGAAACCAGTTTATGCCCAAAGGGATTTATTGATTAAAGAAATTCCAGATTTTTGGAAAATTGTGTTATCACAACATACTGATTTTGCAAATTATGTAAGAGCATCTGATTTTAAATATATCGATTGTATTGAAAATGTTACTATAGAATGGGAATCTGTAGATGAATTTAAAATTATTATAGAGTTTAAAGGGATTGAAGGTGATTTTGAAGCACAAACAGTTACTAAGACATTTAAAAGAGAAAGAGTTCTTAATGATAAATCTGATTCCAATAATGAAGATATGGATGAAGATGAAGATGATGTTGAAGAAGGAGAATTATTGATTAGTAAACCAGTTGATATCAAATGGCCATTGAGTTATAACCATATAAATCCTTCTTTGATACCTAATAAGAAGACACCAGAAGGTAAAAAACATTACAGACAAGGTATGAAAAGTTTATTTGGATTCTTTAAATGGACAGGATTAAAACCAGGTAAAGAATTCCCACATGGTGATTCATTTGCAACTTTGTTTACTGATGATCTATATCCATATTGTGTCAAATATTATACAGAAGCACAAAGGGATTTAGATGATGAAAACGACGACACTGACAGTGAAGGAAACAGTAGTGAAGGTGAATTAAACCTTCCAAAAGATGATGATGAGGAAGAAGATGCATCTGCTAATAAGAAGAGAAAAATAGTCAAAGAATGATTGTTTAAATGCAATTATGTATATATATATATATATGTGTGTGTGTGTTTAGTGTATATATGTATCTGAATATGTGTATTATTAATATTGAATGCTTCTATATGAAGATGTAGATTTGTTACTGTTGTCAATGCTGCTGCTGCTGTTGTTGTTGTTATATCTAGATTTTGCTTGATTCACTTGAGCTTTAGGTTTTGATATTTTTGATTTATATTGTCTTTTTGCCACATTAAATTTACTCATTGGATCATCATTTGAATAATCAAATTTCTTCTTCTGGGTCACTGCTGTTGATGTGATGGTTGTAGTAGATGTGACTATTTTCTCTTTGTTTTCATTTTTTTGTAATACAGAAGTATCAATTTTTTTTTTACCTAATAAATAATCTTCATTATCTATTGGAGCTTGATACATCCAATCCAGACTACGTTTTTGACGTTGTGAAGTTTTTTCAGAAGCATGTACCAAATCATCTAGTTCTTTTTCTTTTAATATTTCCTGTTGTCTTTCTTTAAATTTTTTATCTTCTAATAATAAATCCTGTTCTTTTGTCCAAACTTTCTCTCTATTCTTAACTAATTTTGGATTCCAAGATTTTAAAAGATTTAAATCACCACTACCCATATTGTTTATTATATTATACGTTTGTATGTATGGTTTACTTTTCTAACTATGCCCTCAAACAGGAATACTAACTCATCTTCTTTTTAACCATAATAAAAATTTCATAATAATTTTTCAAGATGAGATAAAGGTCATATGCTATGAAATATAATATACAATTATAAATTATAAAGTTACGAAAGATATAAAAGAGTAAAGCACTATACTAAATCTTTATTTTTTAATATATAAACGTTTTTATTTATTTTTTTTGTATGTATATATATACGTATACTTTTCTATGAAATTTTAAATTACTATTCCTTTTCTACTGATAAATTGTGAATCTAAACCATTAAATGTATATACTCTTAAACAAAACTGTCGGAACTTGGTTGGAAAGAGAAATAGTGAATGATCCCAAAAAAAAAAAAAGATAAAGAACTGTAGAAGAATAACAGAATATTGTTTGCTTGTTGTTTTTTAATTTTTTTTTTTTTTTTTTTACCATGTAAAATATAAAACAGAATAATAATAATAATAATATTGCAAAAAAAAAAGTTTCCTTTCTTAACTGATTAAAAACCGTGAATCTTGATATTTTTCTTTTGCATACCTAGTTGAGTAATCATAAATTCACAAACTTTTGCTCTTTGATCACCTTGTAATTGAATAATTTCACCCATTTCTGAATCTTTAACAATGTTACCATTACAAGCGAAATCTTTTTTCAATACTTTTAAAATTCTCTTCAAATCATATTCTTCTGGTACACCTTGAACAGTAGTTAAAGTCTTTCTACCATTTCTTTGTTGGATTCTAATATGAATATAGTTAGCAGTTGTTGTTTCATCATCACCAGTATCAGCAAAAGGATCAAATGATTTCAAATTTTCAATAGACATAACAGACAAAAAAGAAGTTTTCTTGTTATATATATGTTTTGTGCTTGATAATTTATAACTAATATAATAATAATAATAGTAAAACTACACTACAAGATATACATACATATACATTAAATACAAAACAGTAATAAATAATTGTAGTAGTAATATTTTTACATAATTTCGGATATTTTATTTTCCAATCCACCACCACCATCATCCATCATCATACTTTATTTTTTTTTTTTCGTTTCGTTTCCTTTCCTTTCCTTTCAAGTATTTTGTTGCCCATCTATTAATTATTATTATTTTATTATTTTATTTTTTTTCAGCGAAAAATAAAAAAAACAAAAAACTTGAAAAAAATTTAAAAAAAAAAATAATTGTTCGTGTGTTGTGACGTGGTGTCGGCGGCTAAACAATGTGTAGTTCGTAAACTGTGATTAGAATTAGTAAGATAATTGAAAACATGATGGGCGGCTAAAATGTTTCTTTGTTTTTGTGGCAGTTCAGGGGCAATACATCTAATATAACTTTATGCAAATCCTTGGGTGGCAAATTCAGGGGTGCTTACAAGTGGGGAGATTGTATCTGGGAAAGGGAAATTGTATATAAGGACGGGGGGTGGGAGAATATTAGATTACTTTTACATGTCACTTTATTGTGTTGTGATGTGTTTTATTATATGTTTTTAATAGAGTAAAGGAAGTTATATGGAGTATTTGTATTAGAGTATACCATATGTATAGAATAACAAAGAACAGTGTGTACGTTGCGACACACAGATACGTTCACAACACATATTCACATGCATAAGTGTGCTTCCAGTGCTGTACTTTATATAACACCCGTTTTAGCACTTCGTAGAAGAACTGTTTTTGCGTCTTTTTTTAAAAAGAAGTAGTGTAAGTAGTATGTTAGATATTTGTTATATATGTTGTATTAATATGTTTACTAACTATTGTATAATGGAACAGGATATCTGAGAATAGTAAGTATTGTGTATTACTATTATTGGATGAACAAGATGGATAGTCATTGAAAGGGATGGATTAACTTTAGTTGGTTTTTTGTATCGTGGCAGAGAAATATTATCTATTTGTATTAGATATCGGGTCACGTGCACGGTATTATACGTAATGTAATGAATATCGCGTTACGTAAATAAATAAATAATTTCTCTATTTTTTCAGGGTCATGTCCCGAAACCTTTAAATGGATATTTTTTTCATTTTGGTCATTCTTTGCGGTGCTTCGTGTAAAGGGATGTGGTTTTTTAATGACAAAGCAAGTATTAAAAGGGCGAAGAAACACCTGTAACGGCATTTTCTTTTAAAGAGAAAATGTGTTAATAACTTTTATGGGCATAAGTTACCTATTATGTTATCTTACGCCCACATTAAAAAAAAATTCTAGTCATTTGTTTTCATCTTTATGTTTTCAAAATGACTTGTATGAGTTTGGTCACACTCAAGTTTATTTGGTATATGCGGCGTTTTACTAACCTTTTTAACGAACGATTGTCATTCTCCTTTATTTACATACAGATAACTGCTGAAATTAATTAGCGATAATGAATTACCTTAATTTTTACAAAAGACAATTGTAACCCATGTATGTGTGTATAAATATATATAACAATGGGCTAATTGATTGTTTTTCTTTTACAATTGCATTATGAGGTTATAACAACGTTTATCAATTAATTTCTATTGGTTTTTGTTAGTTTAACTTGTAAAAATAAGGAAAGAAGTTAAATAAAGGTTTAATCAATTCTTAAAATAAACTTTTATTATGTCAAAAGAAACAAAAAATATTAAATATCCATGGTGGTATGGTGGTGCAGGTGGTATTGTTGCTACAATGGTAACACATCCACTAGATTTATCAAAAGTTAGATTACAAACAGCTTCATTACCAAAACCATCATTATTACAAATGATTGGTAAAATTATGAAAGCAGATGGTGTTACAGGATTATATGCTGGTTTAAGTGCAGCAATGCTACGACAATGTACTTATACCACTGCTAGATTTGGTTGTTATGATTTAATAAAAGAAAATTTAATTCCAGAAGATAAATTAAATGATATTTCTTATCTATTACCTGCATCAATGGTTAGTGGTGCTATTGGTGGTTTAGTTGGTAATCCAGCCGATGTTGTAAATATTCGTATGCAAAATGATACTTCATTAGAACCACATTTAAGAAGAAATTATAAACATGCATTAGATGGTTTAATTAAAATTTATAAAAATGAAGGTGGTTTACATAGATTATATGCTGGTTGGTCACCAAATTTAATTAGAGGTGTATTAATGACTTCATCACAAGTAGTAACTTATGATATGTTTAAAAATTATCTTGTAAATACTTTTAATATGAATCCAAATGAAAAGAAAACACATTTTTCTGCATCTTTAATGGCTGGGTTTATTGCCACTACTGTTTGTTCTCCAGCTGATGTTATGAAAACAAGAATAATGAATGATCATAGTCCAAATCATTCAGCATTAAAAACATTAGTTTCTGCTGTAAAAAATGAAGGTCCACAATTCATGTTTAGAGGTTGGGTACCAAGTTTTGTAAGATTAGGTCCATTCACAGTATTGATTTTCTTAACTGTTGAACAGTTGAAGAAATATAAAGTAGGTATGAAAAAAGATTGATAAGTCATTCTTTCCCAATTCCCTCCATCTTCCCTCAAAATTGAACTAAAAAAATAAAAAAAAATAAAAGAATTAGGTAATTGTATTATCTCTCTCTCTGTCAAAAGAGGTATCTGGTTTTTATTTATAGAATTATAAAAGTAATCATGCTATCAAACTGTATACAAAAGCGCTTACATTCACACTCATAAAATCACATTTTTTGACAACAATCATCATCCAAAAGTATCACTGAAGTTGTTCTTCTGGCTATTTATCACATTCTGTTATCATTAGAATTCATTATTTAACAATTATTTATCATATTTAGTATAATTTCAAAGAAATAACTATTATAAACACATTTCATAGATCATCATCTAACTATATTTTCTTAAAAAATTAACCTTGAAATTTGAAAAAAAAGGTCCTAGAAAGACCTATCTCTGAAGGGATATTTGAATATTTTGTGTATGGATACTTCTAAAAGGGATTAAGTGCATATATCAATAAACAACACTGATAGTATAGTACAATAAATACATTACAATAATATATTCATTAGAATATGGCATCCAGGGTAGCACAATTGGATTCTATCTTATTAGATAATGAAGTGAAAGATCTGTTTTGGAAATCATTTAAAAAAAATATTGTTGATGTCACAAAGAATGATGATGAATGGAAGTTCCTACTGGACTCATTAGTATTTGATGCATCCGTATTCAATGTCAATGGTGGTACTAATTCTGCTACGTATGGATTACAGCTTACTTGTAATGGATTTTATAATTGCAAGAAGAGAACTTTATTTATTGTTACCATAGTTAAAAATTATCTGATGAAAAAATTATCACATCACATATTCACAAACAGACAATCTAGTAACCATTGGATATGGAAGTTTTATCAAGTATTATTGAAAGCCTATGGAGTGGTAGATTTATTAACTTTCATTAAATTTCTAAGTAGTAATACTGTTAATGGGATTAATACTCCATATTTATCTCCCCTATTCGCACTTCTAAGAATTTCTATTCAAAGTAATTCTAGTATAGGTAATGCTACTTTCTACCAGAACACTATTATGTCGAATTTACAATTCCAAAACAGACAATTGTTTTGGAATGCTATATTAGAATTGTTTAATATCACATTATTAAGTAATTCTGTATGGTTACAAAGAAAATTCAAACCCGTACAATTAAAGAATAAACAAATAGAGGATATCGACCCTACAATATGCACAAAATGTGACTTGTTCCCTGTGAATCCATACACTTTCCAATGTTGTCAATCTGTATATTGCTATGTTTGTGCGATAAAATGTTTAGAATCGTCACAATGTCAAAATTGTGGGACAGAATCCCACTTAAAGGCAAAGTCAGTATATTAATTGTGTTCAAAATAAATAATTGGAGGATAATATGTGGGTAATTTAACCTTGAGTTATCCAAACAGTTAGACTTGTTTTAACTTATTCTACGGTACCTGCCGGTCACATGACCCTTCCGCAGAAGAATTTTTGAAATATTTGAAAGTATTATACCTAAAAAGATATAAATGAAGCATTTCATTATATCTTTAATATCTATATATTTTCTTGTTTGCGATGGTTATCTACTACGGCAACAACCATCGATACTAGTTAACCTTCATTGAAGAGAAGTTTGTTTTGGTAGAGTGTGATATTTTCCTTTTAGTTGCGAAACTTCACGATCTGCCTTCAAATAAATTCTAGTGGGAAACATACAAAATGTGGTCGCTTACGAAAAGGTCGATTGGTAGTTCTCTTCAGCAGTATCGAATACCCTATCGTTTATATACTGATATATCTAATAATGTAGTGCTGAACTGTAAATATTCAACAAGTAATGAAAATGCATACTCTAATAAAACCTCGATTGATACGATCGTTGATTTGATCCGTAAAAATGTAATATTATCTGATGAAATTAAATTTCATTTCAGAAATTATTGGAAACGAGTTCTAGATCGAACTACAGATCAGTTTCTTTTACAACAATTAACAGTACCCGAATTTACAAAGTTTATAAAATCGAATTTCAAAACATCATCCACATCAAGATCAACATATTATAGAGAGCTGATACTACAATGTCATAATGATATGAAAATAGTGAATAGTATAATCGAGCAAACTATAAACACACAGGCGAATGAATTAGAAACACCTATAGACGTATTCCATTATTCAATTGATAATTGCCTTGCTCATAAAGATATAATAATCGCTGCAGATATCTACCAATTATATTATTCAATATTCCCTAATGAAACATTGGATCAAGCTTATGCATCAAAAATAGTTTCTGCATTGTCATATACTAATCCAAAATTTGATTATGTGTATTTATTAAAATATATCAATTTGCATAACCTTTTCGAAAATACTGGTACTGTATTGCATTTAACACCATTTCAAGTCTCGTCGATTTGTAATAAAGCATTATCATTAGTTGATACACCTATCCTATTCAAAACTGTATTAAATAAAATTTTAGACACTTCATATATGGTCTCTAAATATAAGCTAAGGAATGATCAAATTTTAGTAGGATACCATTTGATTGATAAAGATTTTGCAAAACATAATGTATCTGGTATTTATAGAACATGGACTAAAATTAAAGATCAATATATGTCAATGACTTTTCATGACCCTAGAATTATATATAAAGTTTTAAAAGTGTCAGGATTAAATAAAGCATATCGTAAAATGGGAGAAGACATTGCCGCAAAATTATCACCTGAATATTACTGTAATAATCCATTAATATTACCAATAATGATAGATTTTGCTACTAAATCTAATAATTTGAAATTAGTTCAAAAAATAATGGATGATATTAATCATAATATTTTACCCGACAATTTTACATTAATTTTACAATCAAGAAGATGTCTTTCCTCATTACTAAAAATGCATTTGAAATTCAATGATTCAAAAGGTGTTGATAACGTTTTGAAACAAATTATTGATATTTACGGACAATCTTCAGAAGAAAATTATCAGGCAATTATATCACATTTAGTTAAGAGTCAAAAGAGAGAAAATTTTAATAAAGCAATAAAATTAGTTAGTACTCTACCCGTAGAGCAAGCATATTTGTCATATGCTGCAATAATTAATAAATTAGTTGATATACAGATCGATGATGATAATAAATTACTAGCTAAAAATCATTTACTTCTAATAAGTGAATTGTTAACAAAAGCTCATAAATCAGATACGCATCATAGGAAATCATTATGGACTATTGTTTCATCCCTGTACATAAAAAGTCTAGTTCATATTGAAGGTTCTAAAACAACTAAAGATGGTGATAAAATAGTAAACCCAGAGATGACCAAATGTTTGGATCTGGCTAAACTTATTTACACCAATTCGACACAAAAAGCTGGTAGTAAAAATCGGTTGGATAATATTACGTATAATCCATTTTCAGCATCAATTCCAACAAACATAAAATTAAAAATTACAAACAGTAACCGTTCAGTGATATTAAGAAATGTAGCAATGAGTGCAATATCAGTACATAGAAAGGATATATTCACTTGGTGCTGCTCCGAATTATATGCAAACGGTTCCTCGACAAAAGAACTAGTCTTGGATTGGAATTTAATGTTAAAACATCGCATTCGTCATACTAATTTCCAATCAGAAAGAGAAATAGAAGATACATTATCGTTGGAAGGTGTGGAATTCATTAAAGAATCCTTAAAGTAAGAATATTCAAACTAAAATTTATAGATTCATAATAACTTATAACTGTACATAATTATACTATATTCAAAATGTCTATAACATTATTTGATAATGTATACAATACCAACATTACAAGAAACATATATAATTTCATATTTATTTAGGTGGAGGTAATGCTAAGTTTTTTGTGGGTGGTGGTAATGCCTTTTTGCCAAACTCTCTTACAATGATTTGACAATTAACTTCTTTACATAATTGTTTCTGTTGACTTTCAGGTATCTTGTTTAAAAATTCCAGACCTGAACTTCTTTCTAAAGCTTCTACAGGAACTTCGAAATCAGTAAGTTTTGTTTCATTAGATATTTGTTCATTTGGCATAACAAACGCAGCAACAGATACATATTTGCTGTTAGGATCTTTCTTTGGATTTTCTGCTACAATTAATTTGAAAAAATGAGTTGGTACAGCTATACTTGGTGGATTACCAATTACTTCATATGTAACTCTAAATTTACCATCGACTTCGCTCTTCTTTGGCAAATATAATGGTCCGGTAACGATATGAACACTCTTATATGACTGGACTAATCCTCTACAAAAATATTCAAAATGAGCCCAATAGTCTCTATTAAAGCCAGCACCTACTTGTGGACACATGTTAGTTAAGTAAAATGTATTGTCCATTGCTTGTTGTGCGTATTTGGCATCAGCGGCAGGAACTTGGTGACCACGATCGTATCCTGATCTGAAATAATCCTGTAATCTTGCTCTGAACTTCTGAGGAATAGTTTCATCCTCAACAAAAAACGAGTTCTTTCTGTCAGAATTTTTTTGACTCAAAGATTCTGGAGTTATATGTTCCACAACCCAATATGGATTTCTAGTCTGTCTATCATAACAAGAGATAAATTGTTCTCTATTTTGTAGGTCATGAATTGGACCTGGGAAACCATATTTAAAAAAATCAGCTGGGTTAACATTTGAGCCAACTGCACTAATAGTACCACTGGGTTTACCTCCTTTGTCAGTAGGGATAGGCAACGTACTTGTTTCGACAGTAGAAGTGGCTGGTGAGGTTTTACCGAAGAAATACGAAGTGATTCCTGTACCGATTGTTAAACCAGCAAGACCGGCAGTGACTGTTCTATAACTCATGATCAGAATAGATAATGGTAGTTGTGAATATATACAATTATTGGTGTTTGTAAATAATGTTCAATTAGATATATCTAATAGTATGTATAAAATTCTATTTATTTTTAAAATTCCTTACCTTATTATGATGAAAAATTTCAACTTTTTCATCAGCGAGATGAGATGAGATGAGATTCAGATCTAACAAATCATTTTAATTGAAAGTTTTCAATTCAACTGAGGCATTTTTATCAGTGTCGACACATGTGTTGGAAGCAGGAGTGCATTCGACGATCTTTTCTATAGCAGATTTCTGTTCTGTAGAAAGGATACTGTTGACAGAAGTTTTAAAACTTTCTGGATCTAATCTGACCAAATCTAAAAGAATAGCACTGGCCTCTTTTTGATTTGATGGAGAAAAATTGTAATACCACATTATAAATATTAGACATATTGAAATAGCAGAGACATTCTTAGATTTGTCAGTCTTGTTTATGTGTTTTGTGAATATAACAATTAACTCAAAGATTAATTTTGCTTCAAGATTAGATTTTTTTGTATTTAAATCTTCTGAGAATGTCTTGATAATACGCATAGTAACGTATGAGGATGGTTCATTTTCTAAGCTATTGTGGAAAACGTTTTTTAAACCGTAAACTGCGATTGCTTGAGTGTCAGAATCGCTTAAATTTTCCATCAATAAGGAAGTATATTCATCTAATTCAGTACGTGTAAAATGTGGGTAACCATTAGATATCAAGATTAAAATGGTAGCGATGTAATTTTCCTTTTTTAATTTATCCATAAATGTACTCTTAGTTGATCTATAAAATACATCCAGTAATTCAAGGTTTGTGCCTTGGGAAATTAGATTCTTCGTAATAGATTTTAATAGTGGAAGAACTAAGGGAACAACAATATCACAACAATCAGATTCGTAGATTCTACCAATTATGTACAGTAAACATGCATATAGATCTATCTTGAACATATCATCAAATTGACTTATATTCAATTCAAAAACAGAAAATGTGCGTTTTAGTAATTCAATATCTGTAGCAGATAAAGAAATTTCTTTCGTACTGTTGTCATCAAAACTATTGAATTTAATAAATGGCAATAGCTCAGATATATTGGTTAGTAACAATCTCAATAATTCATAAAGTTTATCAATGCCTTGCAAAAATAAATCATGGGTGGTGTTCTGAATTGTGTAACCATATATTAAATCGTTGATAATATCTACCACAGCCAACTTTTCTTTACTGTTACCAACCAGAATTAGACGATCTAGAATACCAATAATTTCTGAATGGATATTATCTTCAAACAATAATGTTAAAGGTATATTGCACTTTAATACATTGTGTATGGCAGGAAGGACTCTTGCTTTAATTTGGCTATTATCGAAGTTAGTAGTGATACATTCAAGACATTGTGTAAATAAGATAAACATGAAACTTTCAATTTCTTCCTTGTTTAAACATTTTAATATCAATTCTTCGTCTGTTTCTAATAACGAACCCAAAACTTCAACGAAGTTTAACCAAACTGATTCATATAAATCCAGTTTTGTCTTTTTAGATTCTATCAAACCATCTGTATTCTGTTCCTGATCGGTTACGTCTCTATTTGTTACTTCGTATTTCACCATAATATATTCTCGTAATGAGATTATCCAAAGTGGAATCAATATATCCCAATAGGTTCTGGTAAACTCAATCAACTCTAGATTATCATCAACCAGTGAACGTTGTACTATACCTGCCCAAGAATTTAGAACAGCTAATTCGATTTTTCTTTTAGCCTTTTGAGTAATAATAGTTGAGTCACCAACTTTAATAATTGAATGTTGTTCGTCAAAACTAGTTAATAATTCGACTAATAATTTGGATATTCTTTTTAACCGATTCAAAGGAGCAACATTGGAAGCTAAAAACTCTGCAGCAACATTAATTGCAGATGCAATCGTGTCAGGGGAACTTCCTCTATCGAAACTTGACATTAAAGCACTGGTGATTTGAGCTTCTTGCTGTTCTAAAATAGAATGTTCAGGATTTTCAGGGTCTCTTAATTCTGAAAATTGCAGCAAAGTAGATTTCAATATTCCCAATCCAAAATCTTTGATGGACTTGATTCTCATCGCAGATGCCTGACATGAAATTTTGATTAAATCCGGAACATGTTTACTTAATACTTGGAAAACAGCCTTATCAGTAGTTTTTTGTTCCAAAATATTCATAACCAACTCTAATATAACTTTTTTCGTCTTCCATTGTACTTTATCAGTTTCTTTATTATCCGTCAAATCAGTAATTTTTGTTTGGTTAATAGATTCTTCTTCTCCATCTCTTATTGTATCTTCGATAGAAGCTTTGAAACCCTTCGATTTAATCACTTCATTAATAGCATTATAGTAACGTTGAAAAATTTTCGATCTAGGCATATTAAACATCAAGTATAATTTGGCAAACCATTGTGGATCCTCCTTAAAATTACTATCGAACCATTCGAAAAAGTATTTTACAATGCTTCCAGAAGATGGGTACAAAGCTAGATACATCCAACTTAAATTGTCCATATCATTAATAAATAAAGACTTCCTTTGAAGTCTTATTAATTGACTAAGAAGTTCAAAATTTTCAAAGGCACCTTTTAAACTTGACGTATTAGGAATTATTTCATTTGTTTTTGTAAAATTGGAGTTGACATAGCTAGAGCCAATACCAACATTAATTGCATCTGTTATAGTGCATTTTGCTGATTTAATAAATATTTTATCAGGTATTATGCCGTGCAATTTAAAAGTAGCAATATTTTCATATATTTTAAAACTTACCATCTGTGATATAATGTTATTGGATAACAAGTGGCTAACTGTTATGTTTTTAAAAGAATCTAAGGTAGTTTTGGAAAGTTCTGGAATATTTGGACCCACTACCTCGGCTATTGTTTTTACAATTTGACCTACCGCAACATACGAATTAAATTCTTTATTATAATTGAAACGTAAGGTCGATGAACCATACAAACCAAATGAAGAATCAGTTAAAACATCTTCAAGAGTTGTGAATAATGTTGACGTCGATGGTAAATCCATTGTCAAATTCTTTTCAAGCAACACATGTAAAGCTTTCAAAGACCATGAATGGACGACAGGGTGGGGATCCCTTACTAATGCAATAATAACTTCAAATATAGCTTCAAAATTCGTATATTGGAAGTTATACTTGAAAATAGTAGCCAAAGAAAGGGCATGAAATACCCTGAAATGTGGTTCAGTAACATCTACAACGTTCTTAATTAAAATATGAGTTTGGCTCCTAATAAAGTCAGATTTCTCATCGTCAGGTAATCCTCTAACAACAGTGGCAGTTAGTAAACCGATACAGTCAGCTTTCAATTTAGTGATATAAGTATCATTATAAAATTCCACCCTTTTAATTGAGTCAATCATCAGTTGACCAACACTTTCTTCTAATATTAATTCCTTTTCTTGAATAATTCTCAAAGTATTGTGGATTGCTACACATACATTAGCTGCAATAGCTACACGTCTCAGTGGTGATGTGGTTCTCGAAAACATTGATAAATTCAAGTTTTCAATAATTGAAGACTGAATTTTGCTATTTAAATATGGGAAAACAAAGGAAAATATATCCATAGATGAGTCAATAACAGAAGTAGTAACTCTTGGCGAATATATAGGGTTATCGCCGATAGTTTTATAATCATATAACATAGTTAAATAATCCAAGGAAAGTATTGGTGATATTGGCCTTAAGACTTCACTTTCGAAAGGAGAATACCAATAATAATTTTTCGATGGCCAACTTCCACTAATTTCAGTGCCATAGTATTTTGTAGATTTTAAATTTAGTGTTGGCATGCCATTAACATTTATTTTGCTTGATAAACCAAAAGCAAAGTTATCATTTAGACGTAATAAGTTATTTACAGTTGTTTCCAAAAATATTTCATCCTTACCTTCCTCTTTTGAACGGGAGATCTTATCGTCATAAAATGAAGATAGCATTGAACGTGATGTTTCGGTAAATAAACTAGGATTTGAAAAGTTTTTAACAATCAAAATCAACAATGTACTATTGAAATCTGCCTTGACGTATTCGTGGATCTTCAAATAAATTTGTAATATTCTATTTTCATTCATTAGAAGGACGGTATCGATGTTTGCAGATTTAATTGTAATCGAATGATTAAAATTTGAACATTTCGTTAATAAATATGAAACTTGCTTAGCCATGTCTTTATCTATAGTAGCTCTGTTCAAATATGTTAAAAGGCATGTCATAGCATGATTTCTTATTTCTAAATTTTTGTATAATTCATCCTCGTTATGATATGTGAAAGAATGTGTAAGTAATACTTTCCAAAATAAGAATAATTGAGAGGTTTGCATGACTAGGTATTGTTCATCATGATAATTCATTAAACCAATTAGTAATATCCAACATAAAATAGATTTAAAATATAGATTTGATGAGGTTGAAGTTGTATGTTTCTTTATGAAAGCAGTAGCAAAAATAGTAATTTTCATTATCAACTCATATGAGACACAATCTTTATCAGCAATTTCTATTAAATTAGAAATTATAAGAGCATGGCCATGATTTTTAGAGAATGTGAATTTGTCCTTATTATTGAATTCTGAGGATAAAATTGATAGTGAATTTTCTATTGTTTCAGTTAAATATTCTGGAAAGTTTAATAAAAATTCTTTTAACAGTTCATTTGCATGAATACGAATATTAAAATTTTCACTTGTTGACAATTCAATGGTTTTATTCTTAATATGATTAACTATATGTTCTTCTGTACCAAAAGATGACGATAACGATCTCAGTAAAATTCTAGCTAAATCTAGTTGTGCTAATATTTGCCATTGCTCATGAGCAGTTGGATTTATTGATAAGGATTTACTATTATTATTTGTATCAGGTGCCGAATTGTCTTCTTCCGTATTAGATTTGGAACCCATTATTCTAAATAGGATTTCGATTTTGGAGGAGTCGCCTAACCTTGGTAATAAAATTGCATGCATATATCTGAAATATCTTAATGATCTAGACAACGCATCCATATGTTGATCTTTTGTTTCTTCTGTGCTAAAAATATCCGTTAATGATCTAATTATAGATAAATAATTATCATGATTTAAGAAACTACTATCACATGCTAAACATAGTCCAATAAAATGAATAATGGATTCAAAACAACCAGATTTTGTATCACGAGTGGTAGAATTGACAAAAACTTTAACATAAAAAAGCCAAACATTTTGTAAATCTATAATATTTTTGCAATAATAATAATTGAATAAAATTTCAGCTAATGATTTTGCAGTATATATACGTGATTCATCGTTAGAAAACCCATATATACCAATTTCACTTTCCACAAATTTAATATACAGAACATTAGTTATATCATTTGCATGATCTTTAATAAAAGAATCCTGAGTAAAATGAGTAATCCAAAGTTCAATGATTGTTGAGATGAAATTTACAGGGAAATCTCTTTTATCGTTATAAATATCACTAAAAACACTTTTTGATAATTTAATAAATTTTGAAGTATGTGTTGAATCTAATAGAAAATCCTTACAATTTCGTAACATAGAGTTATATAATTGTAATAAAAGGGTCATGAATGTTGCGTGTTGATATTTACTCTTTTCCATAATTTTCTTCAAATTTTTAAAGATAGTACTAAATAACAAAGGGGCTAATGTTGATAGTGTATTCCCATAAATTTCCATAATCTGAATCAATATTGTACATGCGAGATCTTTAACAGGTGTGAAAATATACAATTTTTTAGAACTAGAAGAAGATGAAGATGATGATTTCTTTTTAGAATTACCATTTTCATTATCATTAAGTGTTGCTACATTTTCTTCACCTAATATTTTAGTCAAGAATTCACTTGAATCAAAAACTTTACCAGGATATTCTTTTTCCAATTTATATAGACATAATGAATATAATTGTGCAATTCTGACATTAATATAATGAGAATCATACTCTGTAGCATTCTCAGCAACTGTTAAATGTACCAATAATTTATCTAGTTGTTCCAAAATGGAGACCGCAGTCTGTTGAATTTCCTTTATATCTTTTTCGTCAGCATTAGAAATGATTTCAAATTTAGAGATACACCATGTCAATAAATCGTGTCTTTTAGAAATTGAAGTATTCAATTGTTCTACTAATTCTGCCATTCTTGTAATGATTCGGTGGACAGATAACGTAGTCAGAATTTACAATTGAATAATTTACTATAACAAACTCAATATTTGAATAATAAAAAGTGTTTTAATACTTAATATAGGTGTATGATTCGATTTCAATATATTGAAATATTCCTATTTTTTGAATTTAGTAGCGGTGAATATTGAAAAATAGAAGTATCCCACGTCGTTAACGGCGATATATAAAAAATATAGGGCAAAAAAAAACAAATGCGCAAGCCCGGAATCGAACCGGGGGCCCAACGATGGCAACGTTGGATTTTACCACTAAACCACTTGCGCTAATTAATTTGAACTTTTGTGATATAAATGGGTCTTTTATTCACTAAAAAGACTTTTAATCTGGGAAGCGCTAATATAACTATCTATATGGAAATACGAGTTATAATAATACTAGTTAAATACGGGATTCTACTAGTAAAGCAATTAATTATTTTATTCTACGAGATACTCTAACTAAGTGTCTCTAAATTATATTTATGTATATCTTGGTCTTATCCTACTACGTAGTCTAAGTCTATCTTAACTATATATTCTTTGATTAATTTCGATTGGTCTCTTAATGTTAATTCTAATAATTAACTTACTAGAAAGATAATAATATTTCAAATCCATTTGAACATAAAATCGTCTCTATTTA